>BLSH010117941.1:3670739-3692292 GCA_018402905.1 Glandirana rugosa | reverse complement strand
GAAAACGGTGTAAAGTCCGAAGTTTGTATTTCTATATTTTGACATTAAAAAACACTTCTTAGTTGTTCACCCTGTGTTAGTACTTCACCTTGCTTTAAATAACCTATAAAGTTTGAAAAAATTGTTTATTTTTTGAAAGTCCAGACCTGAATCCAATCGAGAATCTGTGGAAAGAACTGAAAACTGCTGTTCACAAACGCCCTCCATCCAACCTCACTGAGCTCGAGCTGTTTTGCAAGGAGGAATGGGCAAAAATTTCAGTCTCTTGATGTGCAAAACTGATAGAGACATACCCCAAGCGACTTACAGCTGTAATCGCAGCAAAAGGTGGAGCTACAAAGTATTAACTTAAGGGGGCTGAATAATTTTGCACGCCCAATTTTTCAGTTTTTTATTTGTTAAAAAAGTTTGAAATATCCAATAAATTTCGTTCCACTTCATGATTGTGTCCCACTTGTTGATTCTTCACAAAAAATTACAGTTTTATATCTTTATGTTTGAAGCCTGAAATGTGGCAAAAGGTTGCAAAGTTCAAAGGGGGCCGAATACTTTCGCAAGGCACTGTATATACACACATTAACGATTAAAGCTGCATTCACACCTGGGCGTAGCGTTTTCAGGCAGAAATACACACGTTTTTACCGCGATTTTCCAGCGACTTTGCCGCGATTTTGTACAGGTCAAAAGGTCACTAATGTAAAAAGTAGAAAAATGCCCAAATCAAACTACAAAAATACTTCCAGAACTTGTTTGAGCTTCAGGCGTTTTCAGGCTTTTGGCTTCAGGCGTTTTTGAGTGGAGATGTGAACCATCTCCATAGAGAATCATTGATTTTTCCCCTCCAGCGTTTTGTAGCTTCAGGCTTCATGCTACAAAACGCCCAGGTGTGAATGCAGCCTAAGCGTGCAGCTCTACTGCTTCCTGAACACCGGAGGTTGTCTGCTTAGAACAGGTGCCATTCAGAGAACCATTTTTTCACTGAATACAAAGTGTCCTCTCATTGGACAAGTTGGAGATTGTGACATCACTGCCCCACCTCTCCACCTCGTCCAATTGGAGGGCACTTTTCATTAATTGAAAAAATGCGAATGGTGCCCATGCTGAGTAAGCAACATCATGTGTTCACAATACAGGAGGGCAGTCGCTCAGCATGGGACCCAGAAACTGGTGAAGATTACTATAGTAGCTGTGTATACTACAGTGATTTCTAGCATCCATGGAATCCCCACTGGTATTGCACATACAGACTTACATTGATCCCAACTGCATCAATGTAATTATGTAAAAATTGCCAGAGATGGGGACACTTTATTGGAGGTAATCTGCTTTTTACTGTGCAAATATATAAAAGTCAATAAAATAAAACATACTCTGTTTGCTTAGAGCTGCAGTGGGTGAACTAGCTGGCTGTGCCACTCTATGGATAGGAGGTGGATGGCGCAGCGCAGACTTCTCCATCTGCTCAGAGCACGACTTGGCTGTGTAGGTGGGGTTCAAGAACGTCTTGTCCAGGCAGTGAGCTTGCAGGATCCTTTACAGCTAATTGTCTGTAATGACAAAACAAACCACAACATTACAAACCTAATTACACAGCTCAGACTGAAACAATAAACAGACAAAACCCCGATGCTAATGACAAATTGGTATTACACAGATAGCCACAAATTAATCTTTCTCACAATACATGTCAAGATACTTGGGATTCTGGAAGGCAGAGTTATTTATTGAATAGAAGTTTATAGACAGGTCTTGGCAAGCAATGACTCATACTTCTTATGTGGGACTAAAAGAATGAGCTTATTGCTTATACCAGGAATCATTCAAAATGTTCTTCTTTCATGCATTTCTTAGTATTGTATACAGAATATCCCAGGGTCCAGTTTCTAGTTAAATGTTATGCAAGGACAGACATCCCTTCTTCTAAACTGGACATCTGGACATGCCTGCATTATCAACCCTGGAGTATTATTTTCTTTTCTTTCTTTTTTTTTTAATTAAATTAAATGCAATTTAAAAAAAAAAATTACTGTATTTTTTTATCGAGTTTTTCACATGCTTTTTTTTTGTTTGTTTATTACAAACAACAAACGACCCATACAAACATATGGACAGAATGGTCCCAGTACAGCGAAGTATGGTAGCATATACAAAAGACACAGATATCTAATGTCCGCTGGTTTTTGTGTACAAGAATAGAAGGCAGGAATTACCAGTCAAATGTACATAGGGAATTGTCAAGGCCATAAATAACATGTAATGGGTGTAAGAAACAATAAAGTAAGCACATTTTAGGCCTGAAGATAATTTAAACCCCCAAACCATTATATATTTTCTGAAAGCAGAGACCCTGTAGAATACAATGGTGTCGGTTGCAATTCCCTATGTCACACAGTACTTGTGCTACTGTTTACCGAATCTATATTTTCAGTAAAACAAACACTCAAATTAATTTTACTGCACACCAACACAATATAATATACAAATAGTTGGAAAAATATAAAATATGAGGTTGTTTCAACTAAACAGATATCCAATTTGTCAAGCCCTTAAAGTGGCTGTCAACTTGTGACAACCACTTTACCCTACAGGTAAGCCTATGATAAGGCTTACCTGTAGGTGCACTGAACCTGTATGGTTCAGGAGATATGCAGTGTTGAAGCTGTGCCGATGTCACGGCACATGCGCAGTGAAGGAATGGCCTGTGTGCCGTTCCTCCACTGCGACCGTGCCGTGAATGGCGGCTCCTGCGTGCATGCGCGTGAGTGACGTCACGCGACTCCGGAAGGAAGAGGGGCAGAAGATGGACCCTGCCAGGAGAGGGGACATCGATGGACGCCACAGGCTTTGTTTGCAGGTAAGTGGCACATAATGGGTTACTATGCGATGCATAGTAGCCAATTATGCTTCTAATTTACAGGGGGACATAGAAGAGGTAAACCCCATCAGGGTTTACTTCCTCTTTAAATGGTTTACACCCGCGAAATGGTAAAAAACTTTGGTTCCCCAAATGTCCCCATTGGTGACTCATTAAAAGCCTTTACAGGTTATCAATTTATAGTTAGCAGTGAATGATGGTCCTAATATGATTACCCTCAGTCTGGCGTGCATGACAATACTTAATATGGGTGTTTTTTGTATCCATGCACATATGTATGTGTACGTCGGGGGGGGGGATTTTTAAAAAATGTGTTATTTTATTAAACTATTTTCTTATACTGCTGGTTTCATAATTAAAGCATTTAGTCAGCTTTTCCATTCAAATCGAATCTGTTTTGTTTTAGAATAGGTCCTTGTACTAGGGCTCAGTCACTCATATCTACATTTATGTTAAAAAACAAACCAGCTAATGCAATCTGAAAGTAACTGATTACTAAGAATGAATTCTGACTGCTTTGATAATGTCAAATATAGCATAGAATGCATTAGTTATGCATAGACATCTTGCAGCTCTATTACCTATACGATGCCTGTAATAGAAACCTCCAGCAGCAAAACATTTTAGTTTTAGACTGGGAATCCTAATGAGTAAATATAGCAACTAGACGGCAACATTTTGAAGCTAAATTAATGCTAAATTATGCCATGTCAAATTTATGAAGAATTACCTGTAGCAAGGATTGAAAAAAAACTCACTGGTTTCATTAACACTATTAGGTTCCAAGCACACTGAAGCTGATAAACGATCATTTGTGGGCGTTTGGGCATTTTTTTTAACAGCCCATAAATGCCCCTCTATGTTATCCTATGTGTCCATGCACACATGGACGTTTATTGTAGTTTATCAGCAGTGAAGTTTATGGGCTGTTGTCAGAACGCCCTAAAATCGCGTTCAGGGGGAGTTCTTTTGACCACAAAAAAAACGCTGAAAGCTTAAAAACAACCATAAACGCTCAAGAACGCTGAGGCGCAAAAACGCTGAAAAAAAAAAGAAGCTGAAAAATTCACTACAACGCTACTGGCATTTTTAGAACGTTTTTTTTTTTTTTACTTCCAGTGTGCATGGAGCCTTAATATATAAAATTAGTCCATGTTTGCCAAAACACTGCATTATTGTTTCTTATAAAACACATTTACAGAGTGTATTTATACAAAACTTTTTCCAATTAATATCAATGAGACATGGGCATTAGAAAAATGTCTGGATTAATCTGAATGTAGTTGATAAGTATATATGTATGCATGCATTCAGGCTGTATGTGTGCTTTGCAGAGGGTGAATACAAGGTAATTATGCTGAAAGACTGGACTGATGTTCTGAGTAGTGTTACAAAGTGTAAAGTACCAAAACAGAAACAAAAACAAGTATGGCACTCATACATTTTTAAACATATATATAATTTTATATATCTATAGTATATTACTATACAAAAGTCTTAGGCAGTGTGGAAAAATGCTGTAAATTTGGAATGTTTTCAGAAATAGAAGTGTTAATAGTTTATTTTTGCAATTTTTTTTTCAAAATAAAAAGTAAATGAACAGAAGAGAAATATAATCAAATCAATATTTTGTGTGACCACCCTTTGTTCCAAACATCTTGGAGAACTAAGCACAGATCTTCTGTGGATGTAGACTGCCTCAAATTCTTCTGTCTCCTCTAATCCCAGACAGACTCCATGATGTTGAGATTAGGGCTCTGTAGGGGCCAAACCATCATTTTCAGGACTCCTTGTTCTTCTTTACACTGAAGATAGTTGGCGGGATGTTTGGGGTCATTCTTCTGCTGCAGCATAAACTTGGGGCCTATTACATGCCTCCCTGGTGGTATGGCATGATGGATAGGTATCTGCCTGTATTTCTCACCATGGAGGACACCATTGATCCTGACCAAGTCTCCAACTCCATTTGCAGAAATGCAGCCCCAAACTTGCAAGGAGCCTCCACCATGCTTCACTGTTGCCTGCAGACGCTCATTATTGTACCTCTCTCCAGCCCTTCATGAACAAACTGTCTCCTGCTACAACCAAATATTTAAAATGTTGACTCCACTCCAGATCTCCTGTCTCCGTTTTTCTGCACCCCTGTTCCTATGTTTTCATCTTAGCCTTGTTTCCACAAAGGAGGTGTAGCTTTTTCGCTGCAAATCTTCCCTGAAGACCACTTCTGGCCAGATTTCTCCAGACGTAGACAGTAGATGGGTGTACCTGGATCCCACTTGTTTTCTCCAGTTCTGTACTATAGCACTGCTGGAAATCTTCTGATGTTGAAGGGAAGTAAGCATGATGTGTCTTTCATCTGCTGAATTATGTTTCCTTGGCCGACCGCTGCGTCTATGGTCCTCAATGTAGCATAATTATTTTTGCTTCTTCAAAAGAGCTTGAATGGTACATCTTGAAACCCAGTCTGCTTTAAGATCTTTGCCTGGGTGAGACCTTGCTGATGCAGTATAACTACCATGTGTCTTGTTGCTGTGTTCAGTCTTGCCAAGGTGTTTGGCCTGTGACATTAAACTTTCTTCCAGAACCTCACTTTAGTAGCAGAGTTTGGCTGTTCCTCACCCAAGTTTGAGGGCCAGTTCACACCATAGAAACGCAGTCGTTGCCTCCCGGATGCTTTTCTGCATGCACGTTTTTGACGCGTTTTTGGTGCGTTCCAGTGCGTTTTTGATGTGTTTTTGATGCAGTCCAGTGCAGTTTTTTCCCCCTTTTTTCTTTACTTAAAATAAGGACATGTGAGTTCCAGTGCATTTTGGTGCGTACCAGTGCGTTTTTGGTGCGTTCTGGTGCATTTTTGAGGCATTTTACTGCGTTCCAGTACAGTTCAGTGCAGAAAAAATGCAACATGTTGTACTTTTTTTTTCTGGAGCTGGAACGCACTGGAACTGACTGCACTGGTGTGAACTAAGCCATTGAAAGCCATATAACCTACTTTCCATGCGTTTTTGATGCAGAAAAAAAACACACTGGACTGCATGTGGTGTGAACTGGCCCTTAGCCTCCTACACAGTTGTTTCTGTTTTAGTTAATGACTGTGTTTAACCTACATATGAAATTGATGATCATATGTACCTGCTTGGTATAATTGGTTAACCATACACCTGACTCTAATCCTACAAAATCCCTGACTGCAAGTGTACCTAGTGTGATAATTGAGGCTGGTTTGAAGCCAAAGGGTAGTCACACCAAATATTGGTTTAATTTAGATTCTTCTTCTGTTTGCTCACTGCATTTTGTAAATTGAGAAAAATGAACAATTAAAATATATATTTTTGAAAGCATTCTTACTTTACAACAGTTATTCACAGCTGCCTAAAACGTTTGCACAGTAATAGAATCCAATGTATTTATTACTATATACTCCAATTGTTGAGAAAGGTGGGCAGCGCCTCGCTGATATGTCTACCTGAATAAATTACACTTTTGAATATTTCTGTTGCCAAGTTTCTTAAGCACCTATTTACGGATAAAGTTTGTGCATATTTTATATGGACTGCATCTGGACAATCACCTTTGTTAGAGAAAGCAATGGGCACTTCTTTCTTAAATCATAAGTACCATACTTGCAGATAGACATCTTGATAGTTGTGCTAGCAAGATTTTGAATACAGATGAGGTCCCATTTGCAGTGAACTGTCCCACCTACAGTATCTCACAAAAGTGAGTACACCCCTCACATTTTTGTAAATATTTTATATTATATTTTATTATATATTTTCATGTGACAACACTGAAGATATGACACTTTGCTACAATGTAGTAGCTACAAGTAGTGAGTCTACAGCTTGTATAACACTGTAAATGTTCTGTCCCCTCAAAATAACTCAACACACAGCCTCAACACAGTGTGAATATTTTGTGTGGTCACCATTATTTTCCAGCACTGCCATAACCCTCTTGGGCATGGAGTTCACCAGAGCTTTACAAGTTGCCACTGCAGTCCTCTTCCACTCCTCCATGACGACATCACAGAACTGATGGATATTAGAGACCTTGAGCTCCTCCACCTTCCATTTGAGGATGCCCCACAGATGCTCAATAGGGTTTAGGTCTGGAGACATGCTTGGCCAGTCCATCACCTTTACCCTCAGCTTCTTTAGCAAGGCAGTGGTCGTCTTGGAGGTGTGTTTGGGGTCATTATCATGTTGGAATACTGCCCTGCGGCACAGTCTCCAAAGGGAGGGGATCATGCTCTGCTTCAGTATGTCACAGTACATGTTGGCATTCATGGTTCCCTCAATGAACTGTAGCCCCCCAGTGCCGGCAGCACTCATGCAGCCCCAGGCCATGAAACTCCCACCACCATGCTTGACTGTAGGCAAGACACACTTGTCATTGTACTCCTCACCTGGTTCCCGCCACACATGCTTGACATCATCTGAACCAAATAAGTTTATCTTGGTCTCATCAGACCACAGGACATTGTTCCAGTAATCCATGTCCTTAGTCTGCTTGTCTTCAGCAAACTGTTTGTGGGCTTTCTTGTGCATCATCTTTAGAAGAGGCTTCCTTCTGGGACGACAGCCATGCAGACCAATTTGATGCAGTGTGCTGCGTATGGTCTGAGCACTGACAGGCTGACCCCCCACCCCTTCAACCTCTGCAGCAATGCTGGCAGCACTCATACCTCTATTTCCCAAAGACAACCTCTGGATATGATGCTGAGCAAGTGCACTCAACTTCTTTGGTCGACCATGGCAAGGCCTGTTCTGAGTGGAACCTGTCCTGTTAAACTGCTGTATGGTCTTGGCCACCATGCTGCAGATCAATTTCAGGGTCTTGGCAATCTTCTTATAGCCTAGGCCATCTTTATGTAGAGAAACAAATCTTTCTTTCAGATCCTCAGAGAGTTTTTGCCATGAGGTGCCATGTTGAACTTCCAGTGACCAGCATGAGAGAGTGAGAGCGATGACACCAAATTCAACACACCTGCTCCCCATTCACACCTGGGACCTTGTAAAACTAATGAGTCGCATGACACTGGGGATGGAAAATGGCTAATTGGGCCCAATTTGGACATTTTCACTTATGGGTGTACTTACTTTTGTTGCCAGCGGTTTAGACATTAATGGCTGTGTGTTGAGTTATTTTGAGGGGACAGCAAATTTACACTGTTATACAAGCTGTACACTCACTACTTTACATTGTAGCAAAGTGTCATTTCTTCAGTATGGTCACATGAAAATATATAATAAAATATTTACAAAAGTGAGAGGGGTGTACTTACTTTTGTGAGATACGGTACATCCGCCTATCTTGTGAATCATAAACTGATTACTATAGTGCAAACCTATTTTTCACATTCTCTGTTCCAGTGGTAGTAGGTATGTGGTGTTGTACCTTCCAGAGTGCTCCCCTTTGCCTGCCATCAAATTATCACATAGGACCCACTTTGATGCACAAGTGTAATAAAGTCATTTCCACCAGCTGAACAGCTTGACAGGTGAACACACATGTCCTGATCATTAGAGCAGGAAATGTACCAGCTCTGTGGCATGGCAGGATTGATCGGTAGATAGAGAAGCACTCTCATTTTGGGAACTGGGAGGGTTGCAACAATAAATCAATGTTGCTTTAACTTTGATTAATGCTCATGAGTAATTCTGGAACACTGTCAGGTTCTCTTTAAGCTGCTTGCCATTTTCTCTTTCAGCAGAAAGCTGCATAGAATCAGTAACCACTCAACAATCCACATCAGAAAAAATGCAGATAATTTTTCAAATAACTATCCAGAATGATTTTGGTATTGCATTGTAATGTTAATCAGCACTGTTACAGACATGTTTCTTTTCTTGGTTAACTGCTCCATATCAAAACACTTGTTTTTGGTGACACAGCTTCTTTAAAGGGGAAACATTAGTATATGACTATTATTTGCTACCATTTGGAAACCTTAAAGTGAACTTTTAGTCAAGCAATCTATATCCCAGTATTTACTGTACAGATTGTTAACAAGCAGTAAACAAGCTTTGAAACAAACCTCTACCAACCACTGTGGCTGCAGACACTGTGAAGCACCCTAGTAATAAACCCTAGTGCTTTTTTAGCTTAATAGATTAAGCTCATTTAAGAACTATTTGTTAGAATTCTTACCCAAGTATGTTTAGTTTACAAAGTGCTTCTGGCTCCTGCTTTCTTAGTGCTGCTTCCCTGAACTTCCATTCTTCACAGGAAAGAGAGCAACTAACGGACTTTAGCGGTACCAGAAGAGGACAATGAATATCCAATTGTAAAATATTGTCTCTATTACAAAAGTTAAAATGGCTTAATATCCTTTAAAAAAAAACAATATAAACCATCAGCTCAATACATATGTAACATGTCAATTATTACTCTTATATAACTCTATTACTGCTGTGTGAAGAGGTTGACGCGTTTCACAATTATAGCTTACTCGGGACCTCAATATCTTGACCACAGATAGAGATGGCCTATCCAAAAAGAAAAGCATGACTATTAATAATATTGTATCAAACCATAAGCATAATGCATATATCAACCTGCTTTTGATGTCCCCACATAAAAAGGAACATACATATTCATATATATAGAGAAAGCCCTCTTACATATGCCCAGTATGAGCAAATAAAGGTCATAAAGAAAGAGAATGGTGTGCCGTGCGTCATCAGAGCAGCCCGGTAAATGATGCCGTAGTATCAAATGGTAAAACGCAGCTACATAGCCCTATGGTGGGGGGTAATGAGCAAAGGACACAAGTTGGCCATTATATAAGGATAATATTACAACAAACACCAATCATAAAATATTAATAATAATAATTGTAGTAAATGACACATGCTGGATATACAATTTTCAAGATATAAGGCTGGTAAACCAAGATGGACGTTCACTTCAAATATCAAGTAAAGTAAATGTATAATATTTCCCTGCTAATAAGCAAGATTCAAATCTGCCAATGCTGATATTAACATAGGTGATGTTCCACATAATAGCTGATGGTCGTGCTCATATATGAAAAATTGGAGATTCCCACATACACATGTCATTGGGGGAAAACACCTAAAGGTAATAATAAAGTAACATAAGACACCATCTATTTTCAACATTCCCATGTGGAACCTGTTTAAGAAAAAAACATAAAGGAATAAAGCACTTACCAGCAATATTATGCCAAAAATCATGCAGCAAATTAGTCTCAATATCCCAACAGCCAAGCCTTCCTTAGAAAGCTCTTCCCTTGCCAGCCAACAGTAGTATCCAAATAGTCCTATATAATGGCTCTCTCCCATAAGCACTCACCTATGCAAACACCAACCAGCATACATCAGCAACCAGCATTACCCATGTCCACATTCAAGCATCAAATTATGTAATGATAACTGTATTGTAAAATCTGTATGTATAAAGCCAAACATGTACTGATATCAAGTAGTAGCATAATGTAATTTTGTAGCTTACCTGCTCCCATGTATCATGAAGTATTTCTGCATTAGGTAATTATGCCATATTGGAGAATTGTGTGCCAATCTATTATGTGGAACATCACCTAGGTAAATATCAGCATTGGTAGATTTGAATCCTGCTTATTAGTAGGGAAATTGTATACATTTACTTTAACTCCAGATCTTGTATCTATTGGATATTGTAGGGTATGTCACCACATATGGAATAAAAAATATTTGGTGAACGTCCATCCTGGTTTACCGGCCTTATATCTTGGAAATTGTATATCCAGTACGTGTCATTTACTACAAATATTATTGTTAATAATATTTTTGATTGGTGTTTTTTGCAATATTACCTTTCTATATTGGCCAACTTGTGTCCTTTGCTCATTATCCCAACCCCCCCCCCCCCCTAGGGCTATGTAGCTGCATTTTACCATTTGATACTATGACATCACATACCAGAGCTGCTCTCTAATGACGCACGGCCCACTATTTTCTTTCTTTATGACCTTTATTTGCTCATACTGGGCATATGTAAGTGGGCCTCTCTATATATATGAATTTTGATACAGTATAATTAACGGTTATGCCTTTCTTTTTGGATAGGCCATCTCTATCTGTGGTCAAGATATTGAGGTCCTTAGGAAGCTATAATTGCGAAAAACCACTCGACACAGCAGTAATAAAGTTATATAAGAGTAATAATTGACATGTTACATATGTACTGAGCTGATGGTTTATATTGAAAAAAAAATATGTTAAGCAATTTTAACTTTTGTAATAAAGACAATATTTTATAATTGTATTTTTATTGTCCTCTTCTGGAACCGCTAAAGTCCGT
Source organism: Glandirana rugosa (assembly GCA_018402905.1). Taxonomy (NCBI): domain Eukaryota; kingdom Metazoa; phylum Chordata; class Amphibia; order Anura; family Ranidae; genus Glandirana; species Glandirana rugosa. The sequence goes on along the minus strand of BLSH010117941.1, from coordinate 3,681,110 downwards.
CAGTTTCTCTCTACCAATTTCCAAGTATGAAAAGGGATGCGGTTCCAATATAGTCCATAACTCCTTATGCTTCACAGGAAAAAGTTAACAGTGGACAGTAAAGTCTTGAACCAGCTTTAAGAAGGGAGGAGAGAAGAGCAGGAGAGTGCCTTGCCATCCTAGGCTATGAGGCTGTTTGTTTCTATTGATGCACCCAGTGTAAGGAGACACAATTATTTTTATCTTTATCTAGCCATAACACACTGTGTAAGTGTTTGTTTAAATAGATGCTTCTAAATACATTTTTCCAGTTATCTTCAGGCCGGTCACATGACTCCCTGATCCAGGGCTACAGCAGGAGAAGCCAAGATCTCCCTCTGACGCCAGCTGGGAGGTCAAGTGACCGCCGTGCTGGCAACTCAGCACCTCCCACTGTAGCCCTGGATCACAGAAGCAGAGTGGCCAGGAGTCACGTGACCGGCCTGAAGATAACTGGAAAAGGGTATTTAGAAGCATCTATTTAAACAAACACCTATACAGTGAGTTATCGCTGGATAAAGGAGAGGGGCTGCCAGGATATTTTGTAAATGTTTTTTTAACTATGAATAGCACCAGGAGCTCACACTGACACGGAAGCAGACAGGCATACAGGGAGGCAGTAAGGAGGACAGAGGAGAGCTGTGGAAGACTGAGGAACGTAAGCTGACCACTGTAGTCAGGGCTCAGCAGCCATGATTATTGTGGTCAGCTCACAGAGGGGGACACAGGAAGTGGCAGGATCAGCCAGTTTCTTACAGTTTAGAGAGGGGCAGGTTAGACAGCATAAGCATTGTGCTGCTTAATCTGCTATAAGGGAACATGATCTCTCTTTTTTTTAGGGTTATAAACACTTTAAAATATGAAAATATTTGTCCATAGTCTGGCCACATGGGCACTTTACGACAGCATAAGATATATATATATATATATATATATATATATATATATATATATATATATATATATATAGACAAGATTATTTTAGCATTGACAACTAGAGTCAAGACAGATATTACAGTATCTAAACTGGTGCACACACAATCTATTGCAGCTGTGTATATTACCCAATCATCTTCCAGGTTCTATTGTCAAAGATTAATTGATGAAGCTGAAGTTAGAATTTCATTGGTTACTATGCAAAGCTGCAGTAAATTCGGTGTACTACAGTTTTAATAAATCTCCCCCACTGTTGTGTCTTTTAAGTTCACCCTTTAAAAAATAAATAAATAAATGCACATCTTTTTGCAGGCAAAAAGGGTGCATTTATTATTTTTTTATTAGAAGCCTGTAAAGCATTGCATTCACAATCAGCTGATCATGGGTGCAATCGCAGTCTTCTGTAGACTGTCAGTGTAGCAGTCTGACCGCACCTCATACGGGCAGGCCTTTCCTTAACCGCTTTCGGACCACCCACCGCACATTTGCTGCGGCGGGGCGGCCCGGCTGCGCAAAACAACGTACCTGTCGGGTTTTTGCTGACAACCCGCTCCCACTGTCATTGGACACAGCGGAAGCCAATCATTGCGCCCGGCAGTACCTGACGATCGTTCACTGGAGGCAGAACGATGGTCTGCCTATGTAAACAAGGCAGACCGCTGTTCTTTCAGAGAGGAAGAGAAAGATCTTGTGTTCCTCCTAATCAGGAACCACCCCCCACATAGACGCGATAACTTTTGCGAAAACCAATAAATATACTGTATATTCTTATTGGGATTTTTTTTTTTACCAAAAATATGTAGCAGAATACATATTGGCCTAAATTGATGAAGAAATTATATTTTTTACATTTTTTATTGGATGTGCTTTATAGCAGAAAGTAAAAAATATTGTTTTTTTTCCCAAAATTGTTTGTCTTTTTTTGTTGATAGTGCAAAAAATAAAACCCGCAGAGGCGATCAACTACCACCAAAAGAAAGCTCTATTTGTGGGAAAAAAAAGGACATACATTTTGTTTGGGTACAATGTCACACGACCACGCAATTGTCAGTTAAAGCACCGCAGCGCCGTATCGCAAAAAATGGCCTGGTCATGAGGGGGGTGAAACCTTTCCGGGCTAAAGTGGTTAATGACAGGAGGGATCAATGGACTACCCAGAGCACTCATCTGCATCCTGGTAGTTAATTGAGAACTACAAGCCGTCAGCCGCAATGGCTGAGGGTAGTTGTAGTTCGCCCTTTCACAGAACTTTGTAAATAAATTATTGTTTTTACATTGTGGCAGCAGGTGTAGGGAGAACATCTCTGGCCCGCTGTCACAACGGGGTGCTGGGGCTGCTCAGTTACAAGTATGTTGCATGTTACACCCAAAGGGCCCTTTCACACAGGCATTCCGTTCAGGTCCTCCTGTCCGTTGTTCAGGCGGACCTGAATGGACACTCAATGCAGCCCTAAGGAGCGGCGGATGTCAGCGGAGACATGTCCGCTGACACCCGCCGCTCTCTGATCCGATCCTGTCCGTGAAATGCAGCCGGATGGAGATCCGTCTGTAGAATCGGATTGGAGCAGATCGGATGAAAATGGACAGGCGGTCCATTGTCATCCGATCCCCATAGAGCAGAGCGGGGCTCTGACAGTGCCATCTGTCGGCTCAGCGGGCATCGCTGGATCGATCCCCTCTGAGCAAAAACGGACCCTATACACGGAAAGCCCGTGTGAAAGGGCCCTAAATATGGGTGTAAAATGTAACGTGTTACTAAAGGTGAATTTATCCTTTAAGTTAACTCACCCTAATTTAAAGACCTAGCAAATTAATAATCATGTATTATAAAGGAGTGCAGCTCTGTAGTGGTACCACCAAAACCCACAGAAGGATCTATGTGTCTCATACTTTCTTGAATTATTCTTACAATATATGTATATTTTTAACGCATGATTGATTATACATGAAAAAAAAAAGGCATGTGCCCACATACATGGTTGTACTTAGGCTATAAAATGAGACATCATGTTTTTGTTCACTATAAGTACCATCAGAAAGTATAAATTACATATCTGTCATCAAAGCTGCGTGATGAACACAAAGTATATGGCTCATTAATTCCATCTGCAAGACTGGCCCCTGTAAGAATACAAAGCTACAATTTAATACTGGCACTCTGAAAAGGTCCTTTCTACTGCCACATACAACTCTAGGTTCGTTTTTTTTCTTTAGCGTTGCCTATCGTTTACACAATATTGCTTTCATTTATCATCACGCTAAATAAACACATTGTGGAAGGGTTTTTCTGATGTCATCGCCAAGTTACCTGCTACCAACGCTTCTATTAAAGCAAAGAGGAAGGGCTTGAATATACACTCCATTGACTTCAGCCGCATGCCAACAGGAATGCCTCCAAGTTCTTGTCATGGGATGATATATTCACAAGGGCAAAAAGAAAACTAATTATACTGAAATTCGCTTCCACTTCTCACTCAAAGCCATAAAAGAAAATATAATATTTGCATATATTCTTCCAGGTTTTGGAAAAAGCCTAATACAGACATTGAGTTTGAGCAGTGAAGCATAAAGCAGTGGAGCACAACATTTTCAGGCACAGCGGATAAGGAAAAATGCCTAAAAAAATACCTGTAGATAATAGGGAAGAATGCTTATCTGGAAAATGGAGCTATAGACCCCTCCTGAACACTCATACAGATGACAACTAACCCTTCATGAGCTAGGTGATGTTTAAAGAAGTACCATTAATAATTTAAAATAGCTTTTATGTCTAAAAATGACATGAAATTAAATCTTTCTAAAGAATTTTTATTAGATTTTTCTCATTTGAGTGTAAAATCTAGAAGTCATTTTTTTCGTTCACATATTTTTATTCACCTTTGAATAATAAGTAACATACAGTAGAATTCTTTGACTATATTACCAGTGTTTTGGACCAGGGTGGTGCTGTGGACATAGCATATCTTGATTTCAGCAAGGCATTTGATACAGTTCCACATAATGATCTGATACAAAAGTTGTACAAGCTGGGACTTAACCCTTGGGTGGTTCAGTGGATATTCAGTTGGCTAAAGGATAGATCACAGAGTGTGGTTGTAAATGGGGTTCACTCAGAACAGAGACCAGTCACTAGTGGGGTACCACAAGGCTCTGTACTGGGTCCTGTTCTATTCAACCTATATGTAAGTCATATAACTAAAGGTTTGCTGGGCAATGTATGTCTCTTTGCTGATGATACAAAGGTGTGTAATAGGGTTGATATCCCTGGAGGTGTCTGTAACATGGAACATGATTTGGCATTGCTGGAAGATTGGTCAAAGCAGTGGACACTGCAGTTCAATATTTCTAAATGTAAAATAATGCATCTAGGGAAAAAGAATCCGCTTAGAGAGTACAGCATTGGGGGTACAGTGTTAGCCAGCACTACAGAAGAAAAAGATTTGGGGGTGCTTATTTCAGATGATTGCAAAATGAGCAAACAGTGTAACCAGGCAGTGGGAAAAGCAAATAGAATTCTGGGATGTATCAGTAGAGGGATCACCAGGAGGAGGAAGGAGGTTCTGATACCTCTATATAGATCTTTAGTGAGACCTCACTTAGAATTCTGTGTCCAGTTCTGGAGACCACACTTACAAAAAGATATTGATAAAATAGAACGAGTCCAGAGACAGGTAACAAAAACGGTGAAAGGTCTAGGGTATAAAACATATCAAGAGCGACTTCAGGAACTTAATATGTACAGTCTGGAGGAAAGAAGGGAGAGGGGAGACATTATTGAAACTTTCAAGGGGGTGAATAAGGTTCAGGATGGCAGTCTTTTCAATATGAAACCAAAATGAAGAACACGGGGACATGACCTCAAACTAACTGGGGGGAAGTTCAAAACTAATCTTAGAAAGTATTATTTTACTGAAAGGGTGGTTGATGATTGGAATAAACTACCAACAGAGGTTGTGAGACAGTCAACAGTAAATGGCTTCAAACATGCTTGGGATAAACAAAAATCTATAGTCAGACAACAAGGTTAATGTAAAAAAAATAAATAAATAAATAAATAAAAAGGGGCAGACTCGATGGACTACTCTTTTTCTGCCGTCACTTTTCTATGTTTCTATAAGTATGTAAACCTGTGACAAATTCCAATAAAAATGGATCACGTCACACATCATATTCCACTGTGTAGCATCCAATTTAGAAGTCATTTTAACTAGTTAAAGAAATTGGACGTGCTACACATACCCCCAAAAAATGTCATCAAAGTACACAGGATGTGGGTAGTACATTCATGCTCTCTGCCCCACTGTCCAAACCCCCCCCCCCCGTCTTTCTCCCACTCGCCAGCAATTCTCAACTCTGAAAATGAAGCCAGGGGTTGATGTACATACAGCAGTTATAGTGGCTGCTGCTGTAAAAAAAAAGAACTGTAGGACTCAGTGTTTAATAACGCTGTTCAGGCACTAAATAACATGGTTGCTATTGTATCTAATCTCTTACGTTCATCTGCAATCTACAGATCAAAGTAATGAGCTAATAGCTGCAAATGCTGTCAGTTAAACAACCTGAAAATGAAAAAAAAGTTTTTTGTTTTTTTTTGTTTTTTTTAAATTGTCTATTGAACTTGTTATTAACCCTTAGTGTACCTTAATCAGCTCTAATTAACTAATTCTTCTCCCGTCAACAATTATTTTCCTCATGATTTTTTGCTGTTTACTTCTATTTTATTAAACATGAATACTTAAACTTTCTTTTAATTTGTTTTGTTTGTTCATTTTTTTAGTATCACATTTAAAAAAGTGCGAAATTGAAAAGCGCAAAATTGAAAAAAAGAACAAATTGTATATAACTTTGCAATGCATTGTGTCAGAATCAAAATGTTACTGTCGTTTTAAACAGGACAAACCATAGAATAAAACTTAGACTTTCAATTTATAGTTAAACTATTAAATCTACTAGAAAACATCTAGAATTTGATGGCAGATGTTTATTTGCTAATATATCATTTTGCAGCTATTATTAAAATGTATTCCAAAACTGAAATATCTGCACAGGCTCAGACATGGCCCCAACTTATAACAGAAAAAATGCTAATTATAATGATACTAGTACTAATAATTTAATTAATGCTAATAAGATTTTTTTTTTAAAATGTAATAAGGTATTAAAGGGCACAGACAAGTTCCATGAACATGCCAACAATTCAAACTGCAGGATGGCTTCCAAAAAATGTACTCTGCAGTAGCTGATATTCATTTCGATCCATAGTCTTTTCTTTTTACACAGTGTACATGCACATTAGGTAACAGTATGAGCTCAGTTCTTGTATTGTGCATGCTATGCTTTATGTTAGTTATGCTCAGTGAGTACATTACTATTTCTTTCATTGCTAAACTATGTTGTAGAAATTTAGGATGTGTTTATTATGTATTGTCGCAGTGTCTCCCAGTGTCGGTTTACCGATATTCGCTGTGTACAGCGAATATGGCTTTAACCGATATTGAGGAAAGGCCATATACAATGGAAACCTTCCATTATTTGATAACCACACGCTACCCGCCCGATCATCCTGGCCAGCAGGCGCCCTGAGCGGTTAACGCTGGAGCAAACGCCGGTCCGGATCTTTGAGGTGCAATGTACGTTCTGTGGCGCGGGTGTATTACCGTCAATCGGGGAGCCCCTGTATTATGTACAGATTGATCTGCTTGGCGGCGATGTACTTGCAGTATGGAATCAGTATTGCCTTTTATGTAAGGATAATGATCTGTAAGCTTTCTGTCGCATCTGATCAATGTGATAGAAATCTACAGCTATATTCCTTTGTGCATAATTTACCCTTTAATGGAACAGTAGTATAATCACCATGAGATATAGTTCATAGAGCTGTATTTGATAGTGATTCATTGTAATGGCAGTTCAAGGTTTTGCATGCATGGTGTTTTGCTTGGAGGGTCTCTGTGGGATAACGCATTGGTTTCAATGGAAGCCATGTTTCCACATGGCTTCCATTGTTACCTGGACAGGCTGGCCAATCCACATGCATGCACGCCTCTTCTATTGTATCGTTTGAATATAAACAAGTGTGTCATTGGTTGGTGGTTTGCATTGAGCTCATGTCATGTGACTGTGCCTTGGGAGGCTGATTGGCTGATTGTGAAGCCACTAAGTTCTTTTGTTATCCATGTCTGAATGATATAAATTAAAACACCAAGCATTGAAAGGCAGGACTGCTTTCCGAGCTTGCAATGTGAGAACAGCTATGGTGTCTGTCTTACTTGCTTTAACACGAGTGCACTCAAATGCATTATGCAAAAGAGCTGAAAAGTGCGCTTATTAGCGCAGGCAAAATATAATGCACACAAGGTATTATAATCGCTCTTACAACTATTATTCTCAAAGCTTTACCTCCTGAACACAATACTAATTCACAACAGTCTTTCAGCAAAGATGCTGAATGGATTCTCTGACAAACATGTACTGAAGGCCCACTATAGTGAAAAATATTGTATAATGGTAACTGTATAATAATATTAATAATAGTATTTAGTATATTAGTTCCTTTAGTATTTTATAGATTTTATTTAATTTTTTCAAGCTATATTCAGGCCAAGCTCTTCAGCAGAAGTGACAGTTATAGAGGTTTGAGATAAACTATATAACACTGCTGGGGATTACTTACAGTGGTTACGTTTATTTATGTGAGTTAAACCTTAAAAAAATGTTGCTGTAACTATCTAAAAAGTGCTAGGTGGAGTTATACACCTGGCCATACACTAGTATATTTTCAGATGAGAATATTCATCTGAAAATTCATGTTGCATTCGATGACTGGATGAATGTTTCTCAAAAATTTCACTTGCTTTTAATTTGATTTTAGAAAGAATGTAATTCCTGATTGAAAACCACATAAACTGTATGAAAATTTGTAAGTTTGAGAAAAAATTTCCATCCTGCACCTTCAAATTTTCTTTTCACTGTGGTTAAAAACAAACACCAGTTTGACCCCACTAATAATCAGAAAATCAAACAAACGTTTTTAAAACAAACATTTTTGAAAGAAAATCTAATGTGTATGGCCAGCATTAGGCTAACATTCAACATCACCCTACTGGCAGGATCAACAGATGATAAACCAATGCTATAGAGGTGACTCAGAAAAATTAACACCGCTGTGCTGATGCTAGTGCCAGACTGCACCATATACTGTACACCATTTATAATTTTGCCTACATTTTCCACATTAGAATTCTGATGAAATGACAGTACAGCAAGCAACTAACCACATCAAAGATCAAAATGAAAATGAGTAATTATTGAAATACAGTGTCTTTAAAAAGTATTCATACCTCTTGAAATTTTTTACATTATGTCATGTTATGACCAAAAAGGTGAATGTATTTTATTGGGATTTTATGTGATAGACCAACACAAAGTGGCACATAATTGTGAAGTGGAATAAAAATAAATGGTTTTCAATTTTTTTTTTACAAATAAATATGTGAAAAGTGTGGTGAGCATTTGTATTCAGCCCCCCTGAGTCAATACTTTGTAGACCCACCTTTCACTGCAATTACAGCTACAAGTCTTTTTTTGGGGATGTCTCTACCAGCTTTGCACATCTAGAGAGTGACATATTTGCCCATTCTTCTTTGCAAAATTGCTCAAGCTCTGTCAGATTGGATGGATAGCATCTGTGAACAGCAATTTTCAAGTCTTACCACAGATTCTCAATTGGATTTAGGTCTGGACTTAACTGGGTCATTCTAACACATGAATATGCTTTGATCTAAACCATTCCATTGTAGCTCTGGCTGTATGTTTCGGGTTGTTGTCCTGCTGGAAGGTGAACCTCTGCCCCAGTCTCAAGTCTTTTGTAGACTCTTACAGGTTTTCTTCTAAGATTGCCCGGTATTTGGCTCCATCCTTCTTCCCATCAACTCTGACCAGCTTCCCTGTCCCTGCTGAAGAAAAGCATCCCCACAACATGATGCTGCCACCACCATGTTTCATGGTGGGGATGGTGTGTTCAGGGTGATGTGCAGTGTTCGTTTTCCGCCACACATAGTGTTTTGTCTTTAGGCCCAAAAAGTTCAATGTTGGTCTCATCTGACCAGAGCACCTTCTTCCGCATGTTTGCTGTGTCCCCCACATGGCTTCTTGTAAACTGCAAACGGGACTTCTTATAGCTTTCTTTCAACAATGGCTTTCTTCTTGCCACTCTTCCATAAAGGCCAGATTTGTGGAGTGCACGACTAATAGTTGTCCTTTGGACAGATTCTCCCACCTGAGCTGTGGATCTCTGCAGCTCCACCAGAGTTACGATGGGCCTCTTGGCTGCTTCTCTAATGAATGCTCTCCTTGCCCAGCCTGTCAGTGTAGGTGGACGGCCATGTCTTAGTAGGTTTGCAGTTGTGCCATACTCTTTACATTTCTGAATGATGGATTGAACAGTGCTCTGTGAGATGTTCAAAGCTTGGGATAGTTTTTTATAACCTAGCCTTGCTTTAAACTTCTCCACAACTTTATCCCTGGCCTGCCTGGGGTGTTCATTGACCTTCATGAAGCTGATTGTTCACTTAGGTTCTCTAACAAACCTCTGAGGGCTACACAGAACAGCTGTATTTATACTGAGATTAAATTACAGACAGGTGGACTTTATTTACCAATTAGGTGACTTCTGAAGGCAATTGGTTCCACTAGATTTTAGTTAGGATTATCAGAGTAAAGGGGGCTGAATACAAATGCACGTCACACGTTTCACATATTTATTTGTAAAACATTTTGAAAACCATTTATCATTTTCCTTCCACTTCACAATTATGTGCCACTTGTTGGTCTATCACATAAAATCCTAAAATCCCAATGAGATACATTTACGTTTTTAGTTGTAACTAGAGTTGAGCGAACCCGGACTGTAAAGTTCGGGTCCGTACCAAACTTTGGGGTGACCGGGACCCGGACCCGGACTTTTCAAAAAAAGTCCGGGTTCGGGTCCGGGGTTCTAGTAATTTTAATGAAAAATCTTTAAAATGCTGTAAAAAAGCCCAGGAAGGTCCTAGAGGTCTGCAAAAGGAAGGAAAATGGGGGTAAGGGTGGGACAAGTGCCCTACAAAGATAAAGAAACATCCCGTGAACAGGGTGGGAATGGGGGTAAAAGGAAGGAAAACGTCTGGAGATCCTGGAAGGACCCGAAAAAATGTCGTAAAATTTCTAAAAAGTAATTTTAATGATCTTGGGGCCTGGGCTTGGGCCTGAAAAAAACTTTTCAGGCCCAGGCCCAGGGCCAGTGGGGTTTCAAACCATGCCTGGGCTTGAAATGTCAGGCCCAAGCGAGTTGAGATCAATGTTGATTTTTGCATTTACATAGAGTAACCCTAAAATCCTAAAATACACTATCTGGTTGTTCACCGTGTATTAACACTT
>BLSH010117941.1:3606866-3629485 GCA_018402905.1 Glandirana rugosa | reverse complement strand
GTGAAAGAATGGTATATTGGTGAAATGGTGGGGACCCATCTCAGGTATGGAGTCCTCCGGTTAGTCTGGTTCCAGTTCAGATTGACCGGGTGGGTAAGGTGGTAGGAGTCTGTGGTCAGTTAGGATAGTCCTCGAGGCGGTTGGTAGCGGCTGGGGACAGAACCTAACTAAAAGGTATCACAGAGTCCAGAGTTATATGAGATGGTGTCGTCAAGGATCTGCAACTTTTCATGCTTTATATGGTTACTTGGTAAATGTTGATGTGACATTGATGTTAAATTGTTTTGGTTTAATAAAAGGCCGAGAACGGCCATTTAACCCCATACAGTGTCTGGTGTATTTATTGGGAAAAGAAAAGGTGGGGTAAGGTAAGGGTATAAGTTTTTTTTGAAGCCATAGGAGATGCAGGGGTGATCTGAACTACCCTAGTCAAGTAACGTCTCCTGGAAGCACTACATTCAAAGAAATGCAGATTTAGGGAGAAAATCTGCACAGCACTAAAATAACTGGCAAGAGGTATAATAAAACCCTTCTCAGATTGACTGAAACATAATATGAAACTCAAATTAAGGTAAACTTAGCAGGTTCCTAACTCAAAGCCCAAATACAGGGGCCATCTTTTTACCAGCTTTAGAGAGGATACCTCTGCCATGTAGTAATAGCATGCTGACTTTCCTAATACAGCTTAAAAAGATGTCTTATAGATGCTCCAGATAGAACGGCTCCCGCTGTACTTTTGATACTCTCCTACTGACATCAGCACACCGGGTATGATAAGTTGGGTATATACAAGTAGAATTTCAAAGGAAAATTTGTATGAAGATTCTCAGTACATTGGAATGTTGTTCGAAAGTAGTTCAAGATTTGTTTGCTTTCAACAATCAATTTTGGAATGAATGGACTTTACCAAACAAAAACCACATACATTATTAAGAAATTCATACATTCGAGAAAAAAATTCCATCTTGCTTTTTGGAATTTTTTCACCACTACAGTCAAAAACGAATGTTGACTTGTTCCCACTAATGATTAGAAAACTGAAAGAACAAAATTCTACTAGGGTATGTCTAGCTGTGGACACCGGTGCTGGTGTCATGTCTCTGTCACTGTCTATGCTGAGCCATGTGTTACATGAACGGCCAAGTGTAGATGGAGGTGAAGGCATGACACCGGCGCTAATATCTATCATAGCTGCAATACTGTCGCCAGTGTGTGGGGGTTGAGGGACAACAGCCGGGGCTGGTTTTTATCAAGCATCTAACACAGGGATCTCCGATCTTTCTAAACAAAGGGCTAGTCTACTGCCCTTTAGGCTTAAGGCTTGATTCACACCTATACATTTTTAGTGTTTTTTGCATTTTGCACTACAGTCCATTTAACATGGTTTCTCGTGGAACACATTCTGTAGTGCAAATCTGAAAAAAAAAACACTAAAAATGCATAGGTGTGAATCAGGCCTTAGATTGGCTGAACTGTTACCAGTGGGAGAAGACAATGCCCCTGGGTTAGTGGGAACAAACAATGACTCACGCTTGATGGTCGATGAAAGTGAACAAAATTACATAACGCCTGTGGTCAGTAAGATGAGGAATAGTGCCTCATCATTGGTATTAATGGGAGAAATCAGCTCCATCATTGGTGTGGGAGGAATAATGCCACATCATTGGAGTCAGTGGAAGGAATAGTGCCCCATTGTTGCTATCAGTGGTAGGAATTATGCCCCATTGTTGCTGTGAGTGGGAGGAATAATACCCCACTGTTGGTGTCAGGAGAAGGATGGTACCTCATTGTTGGTTTTTTGTAGGAGGAATAGTGCCCCATCATTGGTGTCAGTGGGAGGAATAGTGCCCCATTGTTGTTATCAGTGGGAGGAATTATGCCCCATTTTTGGTGTCAGTGAGAGGAATAATATCCCACTGTTGGTGTCAGAACAAGGATGGTATCTCATTGTTGGTGTTTGTGGAAGGAATAGTGCCCCATCATTGGTGTCAGTGGGAGGAATAGTGCTTCATTGTTGTTATCAGTGGGAGGAATAATGCCCCATTGTTGGTATCTGAAGAAGGATGGTACCTCATTGTTGGTGTCTGTGGGAGGAATAGTGCACGAGGGCTGGATAAAGTCAAGCAAAGGTTTGCAACCAGCCCACTGGTCGCAGCTTGGAGACCACGGATCTAACAGATGGAGTGGCCAGTAGCAATGAGAGAGGACGTGAGGGGAATCTCCTCCAAAAAGACACATGCTAATGTAAAAATGAACAATAACACCTTGCATTCTATTGAAGGTTGTGTTTTATTGCTATATGTCTGTGTCTCTGTTAGATTTTTTTTCCACTTTCAGTGTTGATAACCATTTTCAATGGCAATCCTATGTAATGGGAAAAGAAAAGAAATGAAAATCTGACAGACACTGTGACCATTTCCTACCCCTCTATCAAAAAAAGTTATGTCTGCAGTTTCAGTGTTACTAAACCCAGAACCTGCATTCACTATATATGGTCTCCCATAGTACACAGTACATGGAAATGCAATTATTTTAGTAAATATAAACCGATGAATACCTTCATTAGCAATATTCAGCAGCCTTGTGACTAGAAAAGCTTGTGGGAGTTTTCATTCTCCCCTGACCCTCTGTCTGGAAAGTGCTGATTGGCCCTGTGCTGATTACATGCACCCTCCCAAGAAAGGAAAAACTCTCTAGCACTACACACTGAACTGAGCGTGTGCAGCCTGTTCCCTGGCTCTGTAAATATCAGGTTATATTTTGGAGACAGTGGAAGAAGAGGAGGACCAGAGAGACAAGATCAAACAACCTTATTACACAATGCAAAGGATTAACCCCTTAGGTTCCACAGTGAGTATAACAAGCATGCTATTCTGCATATACAGACTGATTTTACTGTTGTGGGTTTAGTAACACTTTAGGTTTTGGGGCAATGTAAATGTTAATGGAGCTTAGCCGAGTGTTTTTACGGATTGATTGGAGTTGTCCTTTATATCTACAAAATTTTCTTTGAGTTAGACAATTTTTTGCAAAGAGCAAAGTTTATGTTTTAAGGTTTGCAACCCCTTGATAGATGCACTGCACGTCACCTAAAGTGCAATTTGGAGAGTCTCCTAAGACAATCTCTAACCCAGAAATTACAGGAAAAGTCCACTGACAGGGGTGAACAAGCCACAGTGAGCACACCAATTACCACTTAAAGTGTTGTTCTATTATTTGAAGAAAGGAAAAAAAACTCAAATGTTCAGTCGTCGCTTTAATGCATTGTGAAGGCAGAGTGAAAGATGAGGTGTCCTGGGAACATAAGTCTGCAAGAGCTATGAGGAGGAATCTGCAGAAGCATATACAGCCCACACAGATATATACTTAGGGCTTGTATGCGCTGTACAATTCATTTATTTATACTAATGAAAAGTGTCTTTTTTGTCTTTTCAAATATTTTCATACTTCAGGGGGCCCACACAGATTTCCTTTCATTTATATAGCATTATACAATACGCATTGCAGTAAGGCAGACCATTTGTTCTGAAAGGGCTCCCAACATACCGCAATTATTATTATTATTATTATTATGGGCGGCACAGTGGTGTAGTGGATAGCACTTTTGCCTAGCAGCAAAAGGGTCGCTGGTTCAAATCCCAACCACGACACTTACTGCCTGGAGTTTGCATGTTCTCCCTGTGCATGCGTGGGTTTCCTCCGGGTACGCCGGTTTCCTCCCACACTCCAAAGACATGCTGATAGGTTAATTGGATCCTGTCTAAACTGGCCCTAGTATGTGTATGTATGAATGTGAGTTAGAGACCTTAGATTGTAAGCTCCCTGAGGGCAGGGACTGATGTGAATGTACAATGTATATGTAAAGCGCTGCGTAAATTGACGGCGCTATACAAGTACCTGAAATAAATAAATAAAATTATTATTATACAGGATTTATATAGCGCTAACAGTTTACACAGCGCTTTACAATGTAAAAGGGAGGCAATACAGTTAAAATACAATAAAATACAAGAGGATCAAGATGGCCCTGCTCAGAAGATATTACAATCTAATAATAGATGGTTCACCTCTGTATGGAGTTGTGGGCTAAAATGCAGGACTGTTCTGGTACATTGGCATGCCATTCAAAATAAATGCCACCTAAATGGACCACATCAAGTACATAACAGAAACCAATGTGAATCGCCACATGTTACTGCAACGCCACGGAATTGACCCATTCCCTGGGAGAGATCAGTCTGGCATACTAGCACATCACATCCCAAAAAAGATATATGCTATGTCAGAGGAACGGACTTTCTATGAGTAACGTCAGACATTTGTCTTTGCAATTATGGGACTAGGGATTTTGTGAGCCTTGATCCCTATGTGAGCATCTAACAGTGCTGTTCCTTGAGGTGTTTATATTATGATTGGAATGGTTTGTCTTTGGCTTCTTCTTGGCGCTTTCTTTTTTCCTATTGGATGCCAGTTACGGCCTACGCGATCTGTCAGAACATATATGTTAGTTTTGTCTCCAACTGCACTGGATACATATTGTGATCACAAAACATGTTGCGATTAGGAGTTTGCTCTCATCCAGAAACCAGCATTTAGGATATTACATTATGATACATACATATATTTTTTTACCTGATATGAGAATTTTTCTGGATCTTGAGGCCACCTCCATTTTAAGTGTTAATTGAAACATTTTGTCTGATAATGCCCATTTTTGGATGTTTTTAAAAGCTGTATACACTAAAGACTTTGTTTTATATAATTGTAATGGATGTTGTTTTTCATTTGTTGAGCAATCACACCTTGAAAGTTCCTACAATATGGTTTTATTTCCTTTTTTTGTGTAAATTCAAACTAAACCAATCATTTTACATAATGTATCAGTATCCTCTCATGTAGGACACCCAACATTTGAGGTGATTTATTTTTACGAAGCAATAAACACTGGTACTGACTATTTATTCCAGCGTTTCTCTACCCCCTCATTCTGCTATTGTGACCCCAGTGCTGATGGAGAAAGGCAGGGTAGGGGCAAACAAGAACACCCTCAGGTACCTGATGTCCTCCTTATCAACCTATGACGTTCTTAGTTGTTAGGATGTCGGCAGCTGGCCCACATGGTGCCTAAGGTTCTAATGCTGCAACATAAACACCTTTGGCTTTGTGTAACAAAAGACAGGCTTGATACACTTACTGGCTTGCTAACAATTTTTCATCACCCGTGAAGAACCAAGACGGCACCACAGTAGAAAAAGGCTGCTCTACGGTCACTAATAGGAAGCAAACTCCCATCTATCAGAACTCAATTTATTATTGTTCTGCTGTTTCAAGTATCATGCACAATCAGTTGTAATTGATACATAGAGGTTGATTTACTAAAACTAGAGAGTGCAAAATTTAGTGCAGCTCTGCCTAGAAAGCAATCAGCTTCCAGGTTTTATTCTCAAAGCTTAACTGAACAAGTTGAAGTGAGAAGCTGATTGGCTACCCTGCATGGCTGCACCAGATTTAGCACTTTCCAGTTTTAGTAAATCAATTTATGCAATAGATGCATGGAACCATGAAGGTCACACTTCAGAAAAAAATATGAAAACTATACAGGGGTACTTACAACATTGTCAATGTTCTTATTTGAATAATTCAGATGAGTCACTCTCTTCAAATACTGGGCTATGGACTCATCTTTTCGGCTACGCAGATGACTGCTCGTTCTCGCAATCAGATCAACTGATAGACGCACCATCGTGGCCTGAAGGGTTCAATAGCTTGGAAGTGTATGATTCTCTAGGATGTATCCTTTATCATTTTCCTGTGAGACAGAAATACAACACATGTAACTGTTCTCCTTTTCTTTTTACCTTTGCCTGTTCCATGTTTATTGACATACTATATGACTTTTTACATAAACATGAATATGTATCATAGACATGAACTTTTAAGGCTGTATAGCTGACACTGAGATGAGCACACATTTGAGTTGATAAAAAATATGTTTTATTCCATACAAAAAACATTCCATATACAGATATATCATCTCATAAGGGGCATTATTCCTCCTACTAAAACCAAAGATGGGCTTTATTCTTCCCACTGACATCAAAGATGGGGCATTATTCTTCCCACTGACATCAAAGATGGGGCAATATGTGTCCTCCTGACACCAAAGATGGGGCATTATTTGTCCTCCTGACACCAAAGATGGGGCATTATTCGTCCTGCTGACACCAAAGATGGGGCATTATTCGTCCTGCTGACACCTAAGATGGGGCATTATTCTTCCTGCTGACACCAAAGATGGGGCATTATTCTTCCCATGACACCAAAGATGGGACATTATTCTTCCCACTGACACCAAAGATAGGGTATTATTCCTCCCACTGACATCAAAGATGGGGCATTATTCCTCCCACTGACACCAAAGATGGGGCATTATTCTTCCCACTGATACCAAAGATGGGGCATTATTCGTCCTGCTGACACCAAAGATGGGGCATTATTCTTCCTGCTGACACCAAAGATGGGGCATTATTCTTCCCATGACACCAAAGATGGGGCATTATTCTTCCCACTGACACCAAAGATGGGGCATTATTCTTCCCACTGACACCAAAGATAGGGTATTATTCCTCCCACAGACATCAAAGATGGGGCATTATTCCTCCCACTGACATCAAAGATGGGGCATTATTCTTCCCACTGATACCAAAGATGGGCATTATTCTTCCTGCTGACACCAAAGATGGGGCATTATTCCTCCCACTGACATCAAAAATGGGGCATTATTCTTCCCACTGACACCAGAGATGGGGCACTATTCCTCCCACTGATACCAATGATGGGGCATTATTCTTCCCACTGACACCAAAGATGGGGCATTATTCCTCCCACTGACACCAAAGATATGGCATTATTCCTCTTACTGACACCAAAGATAGGATATTATTCCTCCAAATGACACCAAAGATGGGGCATTATTCCTCCCACTGACACCAAAGATGGGGCATTATTTCTCCTACTAATACCAAAGATGGGGCATTATTCCTCCCTCTAATGCCAAAGATGTACTGTTTACTCTCACTAATGCCAGGACAATTTCAACTTCCGCTGCTCACATTCTGCTCCCCTAAAGTCTGAAGGACAGTAAACTGGCAATTTGTTTAGAAAGTTTGGAGACCCCCGTTATAGGCAAACCACCCCAGACTTCAACACGCAGGTGTTAGGGGTCATAACGTCATAGTGCACCACAGATAACCGAAGAGATCTGAACTACAGCATTGCTGATAGTGGTACATAACAGTGATGCTTATTTACATACAGCATTATTTTTGCTTTCTGGGTTAGATATGCTTTAAAATGAAAAAAAAAAAAGATTTATCAAGACAAACGCGATTTTCCATAGCTCTGCTTTGGACATGATGACTCAGAGGCACAGTCCACTGCTAAAGCACGGGGTAGCAGCATCTTCCAGGGGAGCAGAGGATCAGGTAAGTTAAAGGGCTTCTCTTGACAATATGGGGTTGATTAACTAAAGGAAAATTCACTGTGCACTTTGCAAAGTGCAGTTGTCAGCAGAAGCTATGCTGACGTCCATCATCCAATCATGTGCAAGCAAAAATGCAGTTTTTTTATTTTTCTTGCACATGATTGGGTGCTCTTTGCAAAGTGACACTTCACCTCGTTTACTAAACTCTGGGAAAACTGTCTTTGCAGAGTGCAACTGCACTTTGCAAAGTGCACAGTCTATTTGCCTTTAGTAAATCAACCCCAATGAGCAGATAATCCTTATAGGGTGGGCGTAGCCCCACAGCAAGGGAGAATTTTTCCTGGAGTTTTATTTTATTTATTTATTTCAGGTACTTATATAGCGCTGTCAATTTACGCAGCGCTTTACATATATATTGTGCATTCACATCAGTCCCTACCCTCAAGGAGCTTACATTCTAAGGTCCCTAACTCACATTCATGCATATACTATGGCCAATTTAGACAGGATCTAATTTACCTACCAGCATGTCTTTGGAGTGTGGGAGGAAACCAGAGTACCCGGAGGAAACCCACGCAGGAACAGGGAGAACATGCAAACTCCAGGCAGGTAGTGTCGTGGTTGGGATTCGAACCAGCGACCCTTTTGCTGCCAGGCGAAAGTGCTATTCACTACACCACTGGAGTTGGGCTTTAACCCCCCTGGCGGTATTCCTGAGTGTGGCTTGGGGTGAATTTTCTGTACCAAGAGCGGTAACCCTGAGCCACACTCAGAATTGCATCGCTGAATCCAGTCAGTGTTACTTACCTTGTCCCCTGGATCCAGCGATGTCCTCCCGCTGTGTCTGTAGGCTGTGTCCTCCATTCGATGCCTCGAGCGTCACACGGGGGCGGAGACCAGCAGCAAATTCAAAAAGTGAAACACACAGCACACATACAGTACACTGTAATCTGTAAGATTACATTACTGTATGAAATCATTTCACATCCTTTTTGTCCCTAGTGGTTTGCCCAGAGCCCTGCATGCACTTTTATATTATATATGTCATTCTTTCTACCTGGAAACTTGAGAACGTCCATAGCAACCAAAAAGCGTCCCTTTACGTCAAAAGTGGTTTTTGATCAGCTAGAAAACAGCGATAGTAAATAAGAATCATTTGCAGAATTGAGTGATACTGATTTTTGGGGAAATTTGTCATCAGACACTGAAAGTGACGACAGCGACAATTCTGCAACTGAGCAAATTTCAGTGTTTTTGATTTAATTACATTATGGAATAAATGTTATTATTAATCTATTATTATTTTTGATAATTATTTTTAGTTATTTATTATATTATAATTTATGATTTCTTGTTTCAAACTTTATCATACCCAGGATGTCTACTAGACTCTTGTTTGGACAGATATAAGTGAGTTATTCCTAAGAATTACAGGCCTACAACATAAAACGCCAAATTTCCATGCAAAATAATCGTTCCGCTTTTAGCACCAAAAATCTGACATAATCATCCCGCCAGGGAGGTTAAAGCAGACCTTTAGGCCTCATGCACACATGACGTTAAAAAAACGTTTTAAAAACTTCAGTAGCTTTGTAGTGAGTTTTTCAGACTTATTGCACTAGCGTTTTTAAGCATTTTTTTTTTTTTGTCATGTATCCAAAAACGTTGGTGAGCCGCGTTTTTGCACATTTTTGAGCAGTAGCATTTTTGAGCGTTTATTTTTCCTCAATGGATCTAAAATATATAAAAAATGTTTGTGAGCATTTTAGCGTTTTTACAGACCCACTAGTCTTGGGGTTTTTTTTACAGCTCAAAAACGCCCCTGCCAAAAACAGTTGATAACAGCCTATGTGTGCATGAACACACAGGATAACATCATGGGGAGTTTATCTGCAGCTAAAAACAGCAGCTGTAAAAACGTCCTGTGTGCATGAGGCCTTACCCTTAAAGCGGAGTTCCACCCACAAATATATCTTTATATATTTCAAATCCTCTCTGCATGAGGAATCCCCTTTGGAAAAAAAAAATTATACTCACCCTAAGTGCCCTGTAGTTATGTGGTCCCTATAATCTTCCACTTCCTGATCCGCGGCACTCCGAATCACTTCCCGCCTGGCCTGGGCTCCTGGGAGATGTGAGTCATCATTTCCCATGAGTCAGTGGGCATCCCTGAGCTGTAAAATCACATTATTTCCAGACAGGAAATGATGCGATTTTGTGGACGAGAGACATGTTATCTATGTTGCCATAACTACGGGGCGGGACCTTCCTTCATCGCTGCCCATTGTTATGTCAATGAGACATACACTCGAGATCGAGAGGTGCATGCTGGTTACCCAGCATGCACCTTATCCAGGAAGAGACTTGAGGAGGGTGCGAGTGGGCTTCACATGCCCACAGCTAAGATGGGTACTCCCAGTAAAGAAAAAATCAGCAAAGTAAGTACAAAATAAATAGGGAGACTACCCGGATTTAAAGCTATCAATTACTTTATGCTAACTAGGTGGATGTCAGGTAAAATAAAAAATGTATGTGGGCGGAACTCCGCTTTAAGACCCCATACACACTATACAACTTTTGTTATCTGATTTCCTTTAGATTTACCAAAACCATGTAGTGCAAGGGCCTGCCTGATTGCAAACAAATTGAAACCCTTAAGGTTTGACCCTCATATTACTGTATATGGTTTTGGTAAATATAAAGGAAACAATCTACAGAAAATTGCATAGTGTGTATCCAGCTTAAATAAATGTGATGTGATAAATGCAAGGCTGCCCTGCCTCCTCCTCCCTCCCTCTTTTACAATTCAATAAATTGTTTATTTTTACACTTATTTGTGCTGCCCCATTTCTCATCTAGGTTGGATTGATGTGTGTTTGCCCCGCCCTCTACATGTGCACCGATGTGCCGCAGGACTTCAGGTCCCAAGTGAGCCCTGAATCGC
The DNA here is from genome assembly GCA_018402905.1 of Glandirana rugosa. Lineage (NCBI taxonomy): Eukaryota > Metazoa > Chordata > Amphibia > Anura > Ranidae > Glandirana > Glandirana rugosa. Next base: position 3,619,058 of record BLSH010117941.1, on the reverse strand, counting down.
ACCATTGCACAAAGCAGGCTCATCCGAAAATCTGCACACACACACATAAACTGCCAATTATGAAAGCCTTAAACTACTCAGTCTTTGCGCATGCAAAGGGAATGTCCTGTGCGCGCGTAGATGTGCTGAAGGGCTCTGCCAGGACCCAAAAGCCAAGCAGAGCCTTCGGGCACACCTACGCAAGCGCCATAATGATGGTGCCAGGGGGGCCTAGCAAATGGACAGAGGACTGAAGTTTTTGACACTACAGAATAAAATACTGTTTGCTGAGGTCATGATCCTATTTCAGTACTTAGTGTACAGGCACCCAACACTGAAAGGTTAGAAGAAAGGAGTTTTAGAGCGGTATTAAACCTAACACCGACAATGTAATATATTGCAGCAACCCAACATTAGATGTGGTGGTTGCATTTGTTTTCTTTTAGTTTTTTTCCCCTCTGTTCTCACCTGGTGATCTGGCCAGTATCACACCTCCTGTATTAGAATGCCCCACTCTGGGTGAAGGAGCACAGGAGGCACAGCTAGACAGCAGCATAGCCAGGCTGAGAGGGGAGCATTAGATGTACTAGAATATTTAAATACACTAACAAACTGAAACCAAATGCCAGCTGACACCTTATAAGGTGTTACAGCAACTTTTTTTTTTCCTTTTAGGCCTCATGCACACAAAAGCATCCTAAAAACGTCAGTAGCTTTGCAGGGAGTTCTTCTGCTTTTTTCAGCGTTTTGCACTAGCGTTTTTTGAGCAGTTTTTTTTTTTTATGGACCAAAAAAGTCAGTTAGCCGCATTTAGCCGCGTTTTTAAGCAGTAGCATTTTTTTTTTGTTTTTCCCCTCAATGGATCTAAATGTCCAAAAACGTTGGTGAGCGGCGTTTTTGCGTGTTTTTACAGCTGAAAAACATCTCGCAGAGCCCACTGGTCTTGGGTTTATTTTTACAACTCAAAAATGCCACAGCTAAAAACAGTTTATAACAGCTGGAAAAAAATATCTGCGGCTAAAAACAGCTGCTGTAAAAATGGCCAAAAATGTCCTGTGTGCATGAGGCCTTAAGATAAAGGTTTCACATGGATAAATAAAACCTGATCATTGTGAGCACCCCTGCCTGTGTTAAATGGTTTGTCTCATCCCTGTAAACTGATACATCTGAAACAGAGCTTGTTCTTTTGAAAAACTACAGACTTACTGGCTGGATCACCAGATGAATATAGAAGAAAGAAAGCCTAAAAGGAAAATGAATGCAGCCATCGCATCTAAGAATTGGTAAGCTGCAATATGATAAATGTTTGGTTTTTGGGTTTAATACTGCTTTAAGCTCCATTCATACTAGTGTGTTTTTTATGCATTTTGCAGTTTGCAGAAATGCAGGGAATTTTTTTTAACATGGGTTCCTATGGAACATGTTCACATCAATGCTTTTTTGTACCTCTGCATGTTTAGAAAGGGTCAGGGACTTTTTTTCATACAAAAAGCAGCGTTTTGCATGTAATAGACTTCAATGGGCATGCAAGAAAAATGCAAGTGCTGTGTTTTTACCGCAATTTTGAGGCAATATTTGTTTAGCATTTTAAATCTGCCTAGCAACAACATTTTCCAAAAAAAAAAAAAAAAACAATTTATAAAAAAAAATAACTATAAAAAAAACGCAAAACGTGGCAAAATCGCGGTAGAAACCCACGGAAAGCACAGCAAAAAGCAGTGAAAAAACGCTGAAAAACAAAATGCATTGATGTGAATCGAACCTAAATCTTAGATTGCAGAAAGGGTTCTTTAGCAGTCACACTGGGACGTAATTCTTGCGCAGTGCAATGCAGTCCGTTTTGACAGCCTATTCATTTGCATTGGCTGCAAAATGCACTGGAACGTGGATAAAGTAGCGCAAGCAGTACTTTTTCAGAATGCACATCGGCATATGGCATGGTACTGCGGCACCAAGTGATTGGGTGGCTGCAAATGCGCTGCATTTGTGAGATGAGTTTGGGGTGCCATTAGCAATTCACAGGCATCCGCGTGCAGATTGAGATGGCAAGCATGTTCACCTGCGCTGTTGGAAATGTGCGAAGAACAGACTTTTTCCTCACCGCGTTTTAGTGTGAAGCGGCCCTTACAGCAGTTAAAATGTGGAGCCCCCTTCCCAAGGAAGTGATGCCAACAACTTCAAAAAACGATTTGATGTCAGTAAGCAGAATATGCAGGTCTATGGGAAAATCACTCACATATAGAAGGCTGAGCTGGATGGGCCTGTTCTTATAAACTATGAAGTACTGTGCATCTTCTAAGCACTTTTATATTTGTATCTTTTTTCTCCTTTTAGCTAATATGTACTCCACTATACCCTTAACCACTTCAGCCCCGGAAGGATTTCCCCCTTAATGACCAGGCCGCTTTTTGCGATACGGCACTGCATTACTTTGACTGACAATTGCGCGGTCGTGCAGCCCTGCTACCAAACAAAATTGGTGTCTTTTTTCCCACAAATAGAGCTTTCTTTTGGTGGTATTTGATCACCTCTGTGGTTTTAATTTTTTGCGCTATAAACAAAAAAAGAGTGATAATTTTGAAAAAAAAAATATTTTTTTTAATTTCTGCTATAAAACATTTCCAAAAAAGTGTAAAAAAACAAATGTATTAATCATTTTAGCCCAATATGTAATCTGCTACATGTTTTCGGTATAAAAAAAGTTGCACTAAGCGTATATTGATTGGTTTGCGCAAAAGTTATCACGTCTACAAAATAGGGGATAGATTTATGGCATTTTTATTATTTTTTTTACAAGTAATGGCGGCGATCAGTGATTTTTAGCGGGACTGCGACATTGCATCGGACAGATCGGACACCTAACTGACATTTTTGACACAGTGACATTATTACAGTGATCAGTGCTAAAAATATGCACTGAGATTGTACTAATGGCACTGCAGGGAAGGGGTTAACATCAGGGGTGATCAAGGGGTAAACTGTGTTCTCTGGGAGGTGTTTTTTGACTGTATGGGGGATGGGCTGCCTGGGGAAACGCACAGATCTTCCTACATAGCAGAAAAACAGGATCTGCGTGATCTCCCCTGTCAGAATGGAGATCTGCCTTGTTTACAGAGGCAGGTCCCCGTTCTGTCACTGTGGGGAGCGACTGCGGGTGGCTGGCAGACATTGAGTCTGCTAGACCCGCTGATTGGCTCCCCCACTGGCCAATGGGAACACACGCTCACAAAAGCATGTGCACGAGTCGACATACACCTACGGCGATTTGCGATACGGAGCCACCTTGCTGCAGTATAAGTGCGGCGGCTGGTCGGCAAGTGGTTAAAGCGGTATTAGACCAAAAATCAAAAATTTCATACATTGCAGCTTACCAATCATTAGAGATGTGATGGCTGCATTTGCTTTCTTTTTTTAGGCATTTTTCCCTCTGTTTTCCCCTGGTGATCTGGCCATAACACACCTCCTGTATTAGAGTGCCCACACTCTGGATGAAGGAGCACAGGGGGGCAGCTTTGGACAGTAGCATTGTCAGTCTTTGGCGGGAGGGTAGTGTTAAATGTACTAGCAGATCTAAATATACTAACGAATTGAAGCCAAACTCTAGTTAACACTTTACAATCAATTACAGCATAAAGCTTTTTTTTAACTTTTGGGATAAAGTTTTTAATAAATAAATAAAAGCTAATCATTGTAAGCACCCCTGCCAATGTTAAATGGTTTGTGTCATCCCTGTAACTGATACATTCGGCTGGAGAGCTTGTTCTTTCAAAAAACAACAGACTTACTGGCAGGATCACTAGATAAAAATAGAAGAAAGAAAACCTAAAAAGAACACAAATGCAGCCATCACATCTAAGAATTGGTAAGCTGCAATATAATAAATGTTTGCTTTTGGGTTTAATACTGCTTTAACCACTGAGGCTGGGTGCACACTGGTGCAATGCGGGAAGCCTGCGAATCCAGTGTGGGTTCCTGCATGGCACCTGCATCACACAGTGGTTCACACTGAGATCTGCGAACTGCTGGGGATGTCAATGTAAAGTTAATGACACCCCCAGATCGGTTCACAGATCGCAGCGGGAACTGTGAAATTGTGCAGGAATCGGATCGCATAGGTGTGAACACCCCATACAATCTGATTCCAGTGCGGACCAAAAAGAGGGTCCTGCATCATTTTGGTGCGAATACAATGCGATTTCAGCCATACAGTTTGTATGGTTGAAATCGCATTGCACAGACATCACATGCAATGTCTGTCATTGCACCAGTGTGAACCGGGACTTAACGACCGCCCGCCCGCAGTGTACTGTGGCCACTGTAGGCTACTTTCAGGGTTACAGTAGGGTGCATGCATGTGTGCCCGCTGCCCGGTTCTCCCTGTGCTTGTACACAGTGGGAGTCTGTCAGCAAGTCCTGGCCAATGATTCTCAGCCAGGACCTGTTGATCAGCTGTGCACATTCACAGCCCAGAGCTCTGTGTTGACATTCAACACAGAGCTCTGTACAGAGGGAACAATCTCTGTGTTTCTCATCCCTGTAAAGCAGGGATAAGAAACTTAGAGGTAATTCGTGAAAATCAATACACTTTACACACATTACACATTATTAGGTACAACAGTTAACCCCTTGATCTCCCTATATGATAACCCCTTCCCAGCCAGTGTCATTAGTTCAGTAAGCCCGGGTTCAGACTACTGCGATTTCAGAGATTGTGATTCACACCCGCACCGCATGTGCCAATCACATGCGATCTCTGAGCAATGCGAGTTCAGCCATACAGTTGCATGACTTAACTCACATTAGATTCACACAGAAAAAGGTGCAGGAGTCTTTTTGTCCCGCACTGGAATTGGATCGCATGGGTGTTCACACCTATGCGATCCAATTCATGTGTAAGTGCACAGTTCGCACTCTGATCTGCGAACAAAACTGGGGGGTGTCATTAACTTTGTAATGACACCCGCAGAGATTCGCAGAAGGAAGTGTGACCTGCCCGCGGGAAGAATGCAATGCAGGAACCGGCTCTGTAATCGCGCCGATTCCCGCATCGCACTAGTGTGAACCCAGGCTGACAGTGTATATTATTAGCAATGATCCCTGTATTAGTGTCACTGGTGATGTCAGTGGCAGTTAGTCAGTTCCCCCCAGCATCAGTTAGTGTCAGATTGCCCACCACACTATCGCAGTCCCATTATAAGTTGTTGATCACCGCCATTAGTAGTAGAAAGAATATGAAAATATGAAAATTCCAGTATATATCCCATAGTTTGTAGATCAATCAATATACATTTATTGGAATTTTTTAAATCACAAATTGTAGGAGAATACATTTTGGTCAAAGTTCATGAAGAAATTATATTTTTAAATAATTTTATTGGATATGTTTTATAGCAGAAATTAAAAACTATTGTTTTTTTGGTTTTTTTTGTCTTTTTTCATTTATATCACAAAAAAATTAAATCAAATTCCACCAAAAGAAAGTGCTATTTGTGTAAAAAAAAATGATATAAATTTGGGTACAGCCGGAGCATTGCATAAGGTAACGTTAAAGTAGCGCAGTGCTGATCATGGAGGGGGTAAAATCCTCCGGGGATGAAGTGGTTAAGCTGCCTGTGATGAGATCTGGACCCAGCATGTATAGTTAGGACACTTCTAGGGAAAATAATAGGTCAGATCTCTGCACCCGGACTGCTGATCACTCAGCATACAGGATGGAATCTAAGAACTGTGCCTCCCATGTGCACAGAACATACCCAGGGTGTAATGAGCCGTCCCTCACCTGTACACCGGCACCGATCTCCTCCCTCCCGGTGCTCGCACGATGTTGACAGTCCCGGGATCGGCGTTGGTTGCTATGGAGATGACGTCAGGCGCAGGCGCACAGAGCCCGCTTCGTCTAACTTTGCCTGACCAGGAGCCACTTCTATGGGGGGCATGCTGGGGTATATGGTGCCTCCATGGTCAGGATGAATAGCAGAAGCTGGCTCACCACGATGTCCATGGCTGGATCTGTACAGTCACCTGCTCTAATTCCCCATATCAGTTATATATTGTCCTATATATATACATTTATTAGCATATATATATATTTATTAGTAAATATATAATATATATATATGCTAATAAATAAAAACATTTTTTATTAGAATTAGCAGATTGTTTTAAAGGAAGAAGTGTTGTGCTGCCTATAGGAACTTGCTATAGCACAACACTTCTGCTAATTCTAATTTAAAAATGTTTATTTATTTATTGGTGTAAATTACAATCTGCTAAATAAGACCCCATGCGCAAGAATTAATCTCCCTACATGCAGTATTATGTGCCCCATCATTTGTTCTGTGCCCAGGGATGCCCCTTGGTGCCTATTACAGATGGCAATACCAGGAATGGCATTGTGGGGGATTGCAATCCCTTCTTTTCCTCAGGTCAATTCTTTATAACATTAAGTATTGTTATTCTGTTTCCAGTAAGCAAACACAGGCTTGGATCAGTTATTTAGTATTTCTCAGCTATTGTTTCAGTGCATTGTATGGATGGATTTCCACTGTATTAATGCTGAGCAAGTCGGATTACAAACAGTGACATTAGAGAGGAGCTCAGTTACACTGGGGAGCTTCTCCATGGTGAGCAGATACACCAACTTGTAGAATCACTTAGTAGAGGCCAACCAACACAATATTCAGTGATATTAAATTCCCTGGTCATTTATAGGACAAGCCCACACAATCACATTATTTCTGCTGTCTGCTAATACACTTCTAGCACAGTTGTGTAATGGAATGTAATCCTATAATGGTTTCATGAAGTGTCAGGTTCTCAGTTTTATTCTGCATCTTTGTCTTCCAGCTCAGCAAGGGAAGGTGCATTTGATCAGGGGGTAAAGTGGAGCTTTATTGTTGGGTATATTGTAGATTAGGGTTTGTATTTGATTGAATTCCCATTGCATCTCACAAATACAGTTCCTATTTTGTGATCCACTTTTTATATACAGTATTTGCTTTCCTCAAATATTGAATCAAACAACTGTATCTAAATCCTTTATTTATTATTGTGCTTAATAATAAACATTATTGAAACAGAAAATGTGTTTTGCGAGATCAAGTGTACCTTGATACATTTCTAATATTACAACTTGTGCTCTTTTACAATATTTGAACACATCCTTGCTCATTTATACACTTTTACACCCCTATCATTATAAACAATGGAACTTTAGAGTAATGGCCGTCCACACAATCTGAAAATCATACCGCTTTCAAAGCGATCATACAATAATCTGATTATTAATACACAGCCTTTGATAGCCGATCACCGCAGTTCATCCGATTTTATCCGATGGTGCAATCATGAAATTTTTCCTCATTCATACGATTTTCATCTAATCAGTACAGTTGTCATCCGAAAATACAATACAAATACATTGGAGGCTAAAAGATATACTGCGCTTCCCAAAAAAAACTACACAATTAGAAGCCAGCACAACAATAATAACCACTATTGAATCAAACCATATAAATAATAAAGTGCAGCGCTGTACAAAAGGTGTCTAATAGTCTGATGGTATCAGGTAACTCACAAACTCTTGTAAGAGAAAACCATTCGGAAATATTAAAGTGCACATTCAAGGGAAATATTCAAGGAATAAGTGAATTAAACAAAAATCCTATTCCAAAAAAGTATCTTATAGTGACTGAACAGTGCATACAGTGAATAAACATGAAGCCATATATATGACTACAAAGGGTCAAAATATATATATATTAAGTCATAAATAAACCAAAATATGATTGAATTGCTCAAACTATATATGGTGTATATAATAAGTAACAAAAAAAGGGGCTTAAACAGCGTCCAAAGTTCAAAATAGATATAAGCCAACTTTGTGTATAATGAGTAACAATAAGGTGCTTATAACAGTGTCCCGAATTCAAATGAAAATAAATATAAATCAACACTTCCACCCTAGGGTAGTTGGGGTGCAATACAGGCCAAAAAAAACTTGAGCTTTCCACCAGCATGCAGTGAAATCCTTCACCAAGAAAGAGAGTGGCTACTCTTACCAGATTTACTTTGGATTTCTAGTCATATATATGGTTTAATGTTTATTCACTGTATGCACTGTTCATTCACTATAAGATACTTTTTTGGAATAGGATTTTTGTTTAATTCACATTGTTACTTATTCCTTGAATATTTCCCTTGAATGTGCACTTTAATACAAATACATTACATCACTTCAGATTTTCTATTCTGTTGTACGAGAATTTTCATAACTTTAGTAACCTCTTCATCTTAGAATGAGATTAGCATGGAAAAAAAATAAAAAAAATGGAGGATCATTTGTCCGATTATCTCATTGTGTGTGCGGGGCATAAGGTAGGCCATACATTGCTTGAATCTCAGGCGGTTCGGCAGGAACCGGCTGAGATTAGAACCATATATGGGCAGATTTAAAGTGTTACTAAACCCACAACAGTAAAATCAGTCTGTATATGCAGTAAAGCATGCTTGTTATACTCACTATGCAACCTAAGGGGTTAATCCTGCGCATTGTATAAAAATTCTGTTTGATCCTTTCTTCTCTGATCTGCCCCTTCTTGCATTGTCCCCATAACATGTTTGGATAAGACAGTTACTGGAGTCAGGCTGTACATGCTCAGTTTGGTGTGTATTACTAGAGATTTATTTTTCTTGGGAGAGTGCATGTGATCATCACAGGGCCAATCAGCACTGTCCAGACAGAGGGTCAGGGGTCATGCATCCTGATAGGACAGTCAGTGCAGTATGAAAACTCCTCCTACAAACGTTTACCAGACACTGATAGAAGTCAAAAGACTGCAATATACTGCTGATGAGAAAAGGTATTTAGCAATTTGTATTTACTAAAACAACTGCATCTCCGTGTTCTGTGTACTGTGGGATAGCAGATATAGCGAATGCAGGGTCCTGGGATTAGTAACACTTTGACAGATCGATCAACTTGGGTACAACCAGTATACCGGGTTTTACCTGTGATTATCGCTAGCGGCTGCTATAGCTTCTAGCAATAATCACTGTCTTCTCCCAGCGGGGACGGCTTCCCCCACCCCCCTGCTGGGAGAAGACAATGGACCGTCAGAAGGGATTCCAGCATCAACAATGTCTGTGTTGATGGAAGAATTGAGCAAATTTCTTTCCTGCAACCTGCGGTTACAGGAAAGAAATTCGCTCCACATATGGCTAACCTAAGGAACTATTGCTTTACAGCAGGGGTGCTCAACCACTGTCCTACGGAGCCCTCTGATGTGGCACCACCTGTTCTAGGATGGTGGGTCGGTAAGCCCAGATCACGGGTTCCCGCCATCCCAGAGCATCAGTGTTGAGAATGGAGCCAGCAGTAGAGGAAGCATGCCGCTGCTGTAGAGAGCAGAGCAAATGCTTCCTGTATAGCGCTTGCTCCTGTCACAGGCAGGGTGATTCCTGAAGTGAAGATTGTGTTTTAAGATCAGTTTTTTTAAAATTAAAATCACATAGTAATGGGCATATCTGTTCTAGTTCTGTGCTGGGTACTCTGGGCTGCTTTCAAACTGATCCACAGGTGCATCGCACTGAGCCATAGACTTCTGTTATTACCTGCGGGTTCGGTGTGCTCCTGAATGAAGGAGTTGTGGCGTGCTTTCAGAAAGTGTACCACACCTGCAGGTAGGGTTGCCACATCATCCCTTTAATCCAGGACACATATGAATTACACAGATTCTGAGGCTAATATAATGCAGATAAGGCACCAAGTGAGTTTAATTACCACCTTAATCTGCCACAGAACCTGTGTAATTCATATGTGTCCTGGATTAAAGGGATGATGTGGCAACTCTACCTGCAGGATATAATAGAATTCTATGGCAAAGTGCAGCTAACACGCAGGAAAGCCACAGGTGCACGTCGCTGAACCCCAGGTGCAGGTAAACTGCAGTGCATTAGTGTGAAAGCAGCCTTAGACCCCTTTCACATGATCAGTCTGATTGGGTCCACCTGCCTGTTTGTCAGACCCTCCATTTACCTCTATCGTGGACTTGTGACAGTTGACACCGGCCTACCTCCAATCCGATCCATTAAAAAAAACAAGAGTGGAGCAGTCCCCTTCTGTCTGGGCAAATGGGATCAGAGGGCCTATAGAGTAGAGCAGGCTGTATCCGTGTCCGCTCTCCATATGCTGAGTGGACATGGACTTGTCATCCGCTAGCTCCACTAATTGTGTCCCGCAACTGGATACCAATAATATTTATGATAATGGAGTATTCTGGACACCTTTTTACTTTGTTTCTTTAGGAAATGCTTGATCTATGACACAATATAATTTTTAAAGTGGTTGTAAACCTCAGACATGAAATATGAACAAAGTATATCCCTCTATAGTGTGTACTTGTCTCAAGTAAGAGGACTAAGTTACATTTTTGTCTGTTGCTTCCTTCCTCTGCTATCGGCATGAATCATTTCTGACAAGTTTTCCTGACACCAAGAGAAAAATGGTGACAGGGGAGGGACCTCCAGCTGAATGACAGCCTCAGGTCTGTTCCTGTGAGCTGTGTGGATGGGGGTGCGTCCCTTCCCTCCTTTCAGCTCTCAGAGCTCTCCTCACTGAACTCATCAGAGTGTAACTTAAAGGGATTGCAAAGTCTCATTTTTTTTTTAGTTAAAAACAACAAACATGTCATACTTACCTGCTCTGTGCAGTGGATTTACACAGAGCAGCCCGGATCCTTCTCTTCTCAGGTCCCTCATTAAGTGCTCCTGGCTCCCCCCTCCTGTTGAGTGCCCCCACAGCAAGCAGCTTGCTATGGGGGCACCTGAGCCGAGCCAGAGCTCCCTGTGTCCATTCAGACACGGAGCTGTGGCCTGGCCCCATCCCCTTTCTCTCCTCGTTGGCTGACTGATGTTGATTGACGGCAGCAGCAGGAGCCAATGGCGCCGCACTGTTGTCTCAGCCAATGAGGAGGGGAGGCTCGGGCATCCAAGACAATCCTACAACATCACTGGATCTAGATGGGGCTCAGGTAAGTATTAGGGGAGCTTCTGCACACAGAAGGCTTTTTATCTTAATGCATAGAATGCAAATAAGATAAAAAACCTTCTGCCTTTAAATCACTTTAAAGTCTCAGTCCTTTTTTTCGGAACTCTCAGAGAAGCTTTATAATTCAGCACTTTGAATGGATGTAGAGAAGAGAATACTGCAGATAGACAGGTACAACTTATGCAGAAGGATTTGTTTCAGGTCTGTGTATCACCTAAGGCCAGTCACTTCACTGGGTATATGTAAGAGTTTACAACCACTTTACTGCAGTTTATACCCTAAGAGAACTATATTAGCACCATAAATGTGCACTATATACTATTTAGATTTCATTGATTAGGTTTAAAGATGTTCTGTATGATATTATTACAATATTTGTTATTTTTGACAGTCCTGATTCTATTTATTGTGTATATGTGTAAACATATGTGGTACATCTCTGCAATACATGCACATTTGTTTGTGTTTTATCCCTTTAAAGTCCCTGCAGGTACAGAAAATTACCCAATGATCGGTCAGAAATGCAGTTATTAAATCCTGTTGTTGACTGACAACACACAGCTTTTTTGTAGAGTGACGGGTGTCAGCCCAGTTGTCTTTTGCTAAACAACTCAAATATACCTATACCCTATCCTATTTTCCACAACAGGGGTTGGCAACCTTGGCAGTCAGGGCCGGCGCTACCTATAGGCAAATCAGGTGGGGGAGCCGCACCCACAGGGGTGGACTGGGCCAGGGGGCAGGGTGGCAATTTCCCCCTGGGTCACTCTGAGGCTCTGTAAAAAGGCCACCCCTCTGCCCTCAATATAGCACACGTGGTACCCATACTTGCTGCGGGCACAGAGTAAGACTGACACTCATAAAGAGCTGAGGCGCTGCAGGGGCTGGGGTACCCACTAGACACAGAAAACAGGAATGGAACCTGCAAGGTTTTCATTTCCATTGGATGGGACTCGAGGTAGGGGTGTGGCCAGCCTCGTTCTCAGCCCGCCTTTTTCTCTGGTGCATATGTGAGGCAAAGCTCTGCAGATTGAGAGCGAGAGCACCAGGGAGGTTACCAGTGGAGGCCTGCCCAAAGGGGGTGCATGGGCGCCGCCCCCCCCCCCCATCCATGCGTCTGGCCCCTAATCTCCTGACCACGAGAGCGAGAGTTAGACGTCTCGAAA
>BLSH010117941.1:3555847-3576116 GCA_018402905.1 Glandirana rugosa | reverse complement strand
GCGCGCGCGCTCACTGTGTTCGGGGGGGCCAGGGAGCGGGTGCGGCGGCTTCGATTGCCGCCGGCCACCCACGATGCCCCCCCCCCCCCGGAGCGAATGAGCGGAGGTCCGTGTATGTAAACACGGACCTCCGCTCTGTGTGAGGGGGAAGGGAAGTGATCACAGCCTTCTCGTACATGAAGGCTGTGACCACTTCCTTTCCCCAGCTAGGCAAGCCCCCCTACAGTAAGAACACGCCCAGGGAACACATTTAACCCTTAGAGCGCCCCCTGCAGGTTAACCCCTTCACTGCCAATGGCATTTACACAGTAATCAGTGCATTTTTATAGCACTGATCGCTGTATAAATGCCAATGGTCCCAAAAAAGTGTCAAAATGTTCCGACATGTCCTCTGAAATATCGCAGTACCGCTAAAAATCGCAGATCGCCGCCATTTTTAGTAAAAAATTAAAAAAAATAAAAACCCCAAAAATGAATTCTCATCATCCGTAAACGCGGCCACTTTTGCGCAAACCAATCAATAAACGCCGATTGCGATTTTTTTTATCGCAAATATGAGGAAGAATATAAATCGGCCAAAAACGGTGAAAAAAAATGGTTTATATTTTTTTTTTGGATTTGGATTTTAGCAAAAAGTAAGAAATTTGGTTTTTTTTGCAAAATTGTCGCTCTTCTTTTGTTTATAGCGGCGATCAGAAATGACGCAGAGGGGATCAAATACCACCAAAAGAAAGCTCTATTTGAGGGAAAAAAAGGACGCCAATTTCGTTTGGGTACAACGCCGCACGACCGCGCAATTGTCAGTTAAAGCGACGCAGCGCCGAATCGCAAAAAGGGCTCCGGTCCTAAAGCTGGAAATCCTTCCGGTCCTTAAGTGGTTAAAGATTTCAAAAATGTCCTTGATGCTGGGTAAAAAAAAAGAAGTTTTGCACTAGCTTGCTATACACAGCCCTTTTACAAACAGAAGGTCAGATGTACAAGGCCTTATAATCTTTATAAGTATGTTGTATGACTGTTCAGAGTATTGGGAGTAAGCTACAAATAATTACAATTCAATGTGTAAATGAATATATAATTTCGATCACAGATGAGCTTTAACCATTTAAAAAGCTAAAATACACAGAACCTCATACATTTTAAAAAGTGGCTTTATTCACCCAGAAAGCAACAAAGGTTACAATGCTGTTATTGCTGAAAAGTTGCAATAAAAAAGGTCCTATGCTTTCCATTTTTTGATCAAGGGAAATAAGTGCTACCTGGTGACAACATTGTACAGCTTCTGCATAAAAGAAGCAACTTATAAAAAACACAACAAATAGCTGAAAATGAGCCAGAGAATAAATGATTCTTACAAAGAGTTAAATGCCTATGAAGTGTTTATTTGATTAAAGAGTTTATCCTTAATCACTTGTGACATCAAGCCATGGATTGCTTCGATTGTTGTTTTACAGCTGAAAAGCAAGAAATAAAATCATTAGATTTAAGAATGAAGATGAAAGTGATAGAATAAATAGACACAAAGCCTAAAACTCCCAAATAGGACACTCCGTGTCTTCCTACAGTAGCATTCACTGCCTGAGCAGCCAATTGTGAGGTCCAAGGACTGTCGCACAGGAGATTGGGAAGGACCATATTTTTTTTTTCTTTTTGTAAGAAGGCGGCTCTTTCTCCAGCTTTGGCCCAAAGGCCACATCCTTCCTGGTTCACCTTATAGAGATCGGTCCTATTTCGGTGAAGTTTCAGCTAAACCGAGGAGTATCCTATACAGTACTGTGTACAGCGTTTCATCAGGTAACAGCACTCTAAGTTGCCACCCTCTTTCTATAGAAAGTCCAATTATGACTTTGTGAAAATTTCCTTTTCAAACTTCATCAAAGCAGCACTGTATAGATACAAGAACCTCCACTGGTTTGCGGTTCAGCAATTTACAACTAATGTCTGTCCAGGTTAATTATACAGCATTCCCTAAAGCAGTGATTCTCAACCCTGTCCTCAAGTACCCCCAACAGGCCATGTTTTGGGAATTTCTCTTAGGCTCCTTTCAGACTCTAGACGCTTTATAGAGGCCATTTAGCTAAAAATAGCATCTGTAAAGACCCTCAAAAATCCCCCCAATGTGAAAGCCCTGAGTGCTTTCACACTGGGCCGGTGCGCTTGCAGGACGTTACAAAAAGTCAGCATCTTTGGGGCGGTGAGGATAGCAGTGTATATACTGCTCCTCTACCGCCCCTGCCATTGAAATGAATGGAAAGTTCTTTCCGAAGTGGCTGCACACCGCCTCGGTAGTGCTGAGCGCCAGCACTTTTGACCCCACCGTGACCGCGGCTACCACTTCAGTGTGAAAGTAGCCTTGGATAAAATAGCTGTCCAAAATACCAAGCCATTGACTCAGATTTAAAGCCCCTGTGAAAGATGAAGGAAAACCTGCAAACATGGCCTGTTGGGGGTACTTGAGGACAGGGTTGAGAACCACTGCCCTAAAGCACCAATTCTCAGTCTGTGAGATGGACCTCACCACTGAGGGGTAAATGATTAAGCCCTGGTTCATACTGGTGCAGCTTTTAAATCACGCTACTTCAGTGAGATTTCAAAGCCACAGATCAGTGCGATTTGCACCTCTGATTTCATTGCGGCTTGCAACTTCCTATAACAGAAGTCTATGCAAGTCGCAATTAAAAATCGGGAAAAGAGGGTGCAGCAACCTTTTTCAAAGTTGTGGCAATTTGAATGGTTACATTGCTGGCAATGGGGTAGGACTTGTCAGGCGATTAGGAAGTGTCAAATTGCATGAGAGAAAAAAAAACAAAAAACGCACCGGTGTGAACGAGGGCTTAAAGCTGAATTCCAAGAATTCAGCCACCTTCAAAAATGTGTTGGTATACTATGGTTTAAGTCTTAAAGCGGAGTTCCACTCACATTTGGGGGGGGGAGAGGAGATACCCGTTTTTGACAGGTACCGTACCCCACTTCCGGGAGACCTGACTTATGGCCCCCTCTTCCTTGCTCTGCTGCTGGACCAATTAATTGCCGGGTTCACTTGCCAGGAATGGCAGCGGCTACACCAAACAGCCGATCCAAAGATCGGCTGGGGTGCAGACATTGCAGGCTCCCTGGACAGGTAGGTGTCCATATATTAAAAGTATGCAGTGCAGTATTTGTAGCTGCTGACTTAATTTTTCATTGGGGACCTCCTTTTTAAACATGGTGCTTGCCACCCAATGGCTTTCTCTTATTTACAACCAACAGTTTTGCTGAGCACCAGGAGAAAAGCTATCGCTATATGCCAATGCTATGACAGGAGAGATGCTAATTTCTCACACAGCAGCAGCTCTGCGCATCCCTCTCCTCCCCTCTGCTGTCTATTCAAAGAAGGCTTTGTATTTTGTGAATAGGATCATATAATACAAAATGCCCTGTGATTAGGTGACTCTGTAGAGGGTACCAGAAAGTCCAGCGTTGGCGCGCCAGAAGTATAGCAATAGCTATACTCCTGGCACTCAGTAAAAGTGTCAGTTGTAAATTAAAGGAATAAGTGCACAATTAAGTATGCATTTAAATTATTGTGTTGTGACTTCTTAATGTAGAACTACGGACTTGTGTGTGTTGCATATTGTTGTTACAAGTTTTTCATACTCCCGCCTGCAAAGTCACTCATGTAGTCTGTGCCTGTGTGCACTACAATGGAATGAGATGTTGCAGGCGGCATGGATATTAGCATAATCACAACTGATTGAGCAGCTACAGGCTTCTGAATCAGTACCTGGCTACACCTAGTCCTGCCCACTGTTTTCTGGATTGACAGCACTGCCTCTGTTGAAATAGTCCCACCATGAGCTGAGGGGTGTTTTTGCACACAGACTCCAGTCCTGCATGTATTTTATGGTCTCCTTCCCCCCCTTCTTGGCTTTAGGCTGTCACACAGGAGTCTTTAGTTATGCTTCTATATCTAAAGCCAAAAACGTTTTACTTCTTTTTTACATTTTTGATAAACCAAGAAATGTTTACCTATTTAGGTTTTTTTCCCCAGCTATGTCCTTTTTGGGATGAATTACCTTCACTTCCTGTTCCATGGACGCAAGTGGAAAAAAAATCCCCCCCTATTCCTGCTCCAGTGATAAATGCAACTTGAATTTTCCATCAGTTTGAGTCCTGGTGACAGTTGTCACAAGGACACACGGGGGAGGGTGAGCATGCCCAATAGACACACAAAAAAAAAAAAAAAAATTAAAAATAAATAAAAGGGGGAATTAGAAAAATGGGGTGGGGCTTTGGTAAAATATCAGGGTTCACTTTTGAGACAGAGAAAGGGACTGAGGACGTATATTCCTCCATCCCTTTCCCTGTCGCCTCAGCTGCACTGGACAGTGAACAGAAAGCTCTGTAGAGTCTCCGGTTTATTCACAAACTGAAGCATTGTATGCTTACTATGCTTCAGTTAAGAATGAACACAGTGAGTGACTGGTACCGATCCCTCACTGTGTTCCGAAAGGAAAGGGCCAGTAAATATGACATATTTACCAGCCCCTTTGCCCTCCTCTCCATCCTGAATCCTGCAGAAGCGGTAACAAGTTATATGTTCCACCCTAAAGATGGGTGGAACATGTTCCCAAGGTGAACTTATTAGGCGGTATATTAAAAATGGCACTCACATTCACTGTAACTTCGCATCTGGGATAAAACATGTGATTTTGCTTAAAACATTCAATAACTGAATACCTGTCTCTTGTAGCTTTGGCTAGTTTATCTTCAGATTTCCTATCGTGAGATTCTAATCCCAGCATAAAACTGCCACGTCCAAGCTGGGCTTCTGATTGCTCTAATTTCTCAGACAAGTCGAATACCTGTCCTGTTGTGTAATCAGCATTCTGGAAAAGAGAACGAGCATAGGAATAAGCAGACAGACAAACAAAAGAAGGGAACAAACCTTTTGGTTAACTACTTTAATGTAGTAATGTAAGGCCATCTTGCTTAATCTGAATTCCTAGCACAATTCAATGAATTAATCTACATTTTAAAAAGCATTTCATTTTTCCCCATGTTATTGCATTAAAGGACCGCTATAAGCAAGAAAAAAAAACCCCAAAAAACAGAAAAATTCATTTTCCATTTAAAACTGAAGGGCATATTTATAAAGCAATGAAAGTGACCAAAAACATTCAATAGTGGCGAATAACACATTTAAAACACTTCCAATAGAATTATTCACCTGCAGTGAATGTTTGGTAAATATATAATTTATTGCCTTTTAAAAAAAAAAAAAAAAAGGTGTCAGGGGCTCTTAGATTGACCGAAAGCAGGCCCTTATCCTTTTTTTCCCCCGTGATGTATATTACCAACAACGCAAGTTCATTGCTTTAGTACGGTGAGGTGCCATTTAGACTGAATGGTACCACAAGCACTACATGTGTGCCCAACTACCGTACTGTGCACTGCGGTAACATGCTCATTTCTGCAACCCTTAGGTATGAAGCCAGCCTAAGACTACGCTGTCCAGATGACAATGCTGCTGTGCAGGGCCCACCCTACTATGGGTCCCAGTGGGTCCATTGGACCCAGGCAGCACTTTGAGAGGGGCAGTAAAATGAACCACGGCCACCTCTATACCCCTATACTACCCTAGCCTGTCCCTATAATGCCCTCGCTTCTATATACTGCCCTAGCCTGCCCTTATACTACCCTAGCCTGTGTATATACTGCCCTAGCCTGCCCCTATATTACCCTAGCCCACCCCTTGGAATTGAACATAATGGTAGGTCTTATCATTTTGCATATAGACAGTGTGTTGTTGCATGTAAATCCAACTTCCTGATCAATGTAATTTTAATTATCATGATATAAAATAATGGATGTGGGGGCCCTCTTGGACCCAGGCAGCACAATATCTTGGGCCAGCCCTGCTGCTATGTGATGTCACTGCAGAAGAAATAGTTTTGCCATCCTTTTAAAAGTAGTACAAAATGAAATAGACTTCTTGGCAGCATCAACCTGTAATAAAAGATATGTTACAGGGGAGACTCATTTTGCCCATAGTTGCAATTTTAATGAAACATCTCATGAAAGAAATGTATAGCTGGTCACTGGCGATTTTCTACAAAAATATTAGTTCCTGGCTATTATTCAGTCTTCTTATGACAAAACGCGTAGGGTGGAGTCAGAGTGTGTAACGTCATCGCACACTGGCATGGACTGGTCTGCAGGCATCTTTTTGGTTTGAAACATTTGACATGCCGCTTTTATATTGATGGATGCAAGTGCAATAATTTGAATAAATACTCTTAGTGGTTTTATTACACTAAGAGATGGCCTTGCTCTTTTTTTAATGCATGTTGCCTTGAGAGAGATCTGGCTTATCTGACACTGGATTCGGGAAGGAGTGGTGCATATACAGTTAACTGATTGATGATTCATACCTGGAGGTTTAAAACTATGCTATTTCACCATTCCTCAAGATGGTCAAATTTTATGGCAAGAGGCTGGATGATTGGAGCGACGGTGAAGGACTTTCCTATTTCATGTCTTATGTCAAGAGAAGATCGGAGGAAGAACAGAGGGAGAAGACAGCAGAAAGAGGAGACCTGGCAGAGGCAAAAGACAGTGGAGAGAGGAGAACCGGAGAGGGGAGAAGAATCCATGTCTACCTTTCAAGCACCAGTACCTACAGATTTCTGAGCATTTGCATGAACTTATTCTAGTTTTGTTCCTATGTGTTTGCACTTTCACACCTTTATGGTAGGGTTGTATGATAATCAACTTCTGTAATCTGTAAATTGATAGCGCTACACTTATATATAATTGTAAGTGTACCTATACAGCCATGGCCAAACGTTATGAGAATGACTCAAATAATAAAATTTCACAAAAAAAGTATTTTGCTACAGTGTTTTTAGAAGTTTTTATCTGACGTTACTATGGTATACTGAAGTATAATTACAAGCAGTTCGCAAAAAGTCAATATTTGCAGCGTTGACCCTTCTTTTTCAAGGCCTCTGCAATTGCCCTGGCATGCTGACAATTTCTGGGCCACATCCTGGCTCATGACAGCCCATTCTTGCATAACCCATGCTTGGAGTATGTCACAATTTGTGGGTTTTTTTGTTCACCCGCCTCTTGAGGGTTGACCTCAAGTTCTCAATGAGATTAAGGTCTGGGGAGTTTCCTGGCCATGAACCCAAAGTTTTGCAGTTTTGTTCCCCAAGCCACTTCTTAGTTATCACTTTTTCCTTATGGCAAGGTGCTCCATCATGCTGGAAAAGGCATGGTTTGTCATCAAACTGTTCTTGGATGGTTAGGAGAAGTTTCTGTCAGAGGACGTTTTTGTACCATTCTTTATTCAGGGCTGTGTTCTTAGGCAAAATTGTGAGTGAGCCCACTCCCTTGGCAATCCCACACATGAATGGTCTCAGGATGATTTACTGTTGGCATGACACAGGGCGGATGCTAGAGCTCAACTTTTCTTCTACAGGACAAGCTTTTTTCCAGATGCCCCAAACAAGCGGAAAGGGGATTCCTCAGAAAATGACTTTACCCCAGTCCTCAGCAGTCCAATCAATGTACCTTTTGCAGAATATGAGTCTGTCCCTAAAGGTTTTTCCTGGAGAGGAGTGGCTTCTTTGCTGTCCTTCTTGACACCAGGCCATCCTCCAAATGTCTTCACCTCACTGTGCGTGCCGATGTACTCATACCTGCATGCTGCCATTCCTGAGCAAGTATTGGTGCCCCGATCTGCAGCTGAATCAACTGTAGGAGACGGTCCTGGTGCTTGCTGGACTTTCTTGGGTTCTCTGATGCCTTCTTCACAAATGCAGTGGAAATGTTTTTTATGGCATTAAAGTTCATTTTCATGGCAAAGAGGGACTTTGCAATTATTCTGATGACTCTTCGTAACATTCTGGAGTGTATGCAAATTGCCATCATAAAAACTGAGGCAGCAGACTTTGTGTAAATTAAAATTGGTGTAATTCTTAAAACTTTTGGCCACGGCTCTATAGGTTTTAAAGTGTAATGGCAATTTATTCATTATCTGTACAGAACAACAAGGATGGGAGTCACGGGTTATACATGTATGGTAGCCGCAGCATGTTTACACAGACATTAATGCACATTAGGAGTGTTAGAAAGCATAGCTAAACACACACTATTTAACAAGTATCACTCTGAGCAAGATATGTGATCCAATCACTCTGCAAGCCTACAACTATTGGCAGTGACCACAACAGCCTCGATAAACAAGTCCTAATACTGCTGCCCCTCCTGGAGGTTTTAGCAGACCATTTGCCTTTCGTAAATCTCTAATTTTGTTTGGTTTGCCTGCACATAACAAGACTGTGCAAAGTAGAATAGTAAGAGGGGTATGCGGGAGAACAGAGGGGATTAGCAGTGTTTACCAGCCCTTACGGCTGGAACACAGAGCTACTGGCCCATAAACACACATACAATGCATAGAATGTTTAATCTATAGATAAGCTGGAACTTTCCCTAATTTTTTTTTACAGTTTACAGAACACAATACCTGTCACTAAACCTGATTAGTGACTAGTCTAGGCACATACAGGAAGACATTATTTTGCACCTAATAACTTGCCGTGTATTTTCGATAGCCCTAAAAAAACAATCTACCAAACTGACCAATATAACTTGAAGGCAAAAGAGAAAGCTTTTGTGATTTACTGATCCCCTTAGCTCAGTGAGGTGAGATTGACTTAAACTGGTGCACACAGAATCTGGTGCAGCTGTGCATGGTAACCAGCTTCTAGATTTAAGGCTGAGTTCACACTGGTACGACAAACGCTCCGACATTGGGAGCACATGTCCCATGATGTGTAAAAATCAATGTTTTCCTATGAGAGCCGTCTTAAGTGGGCCGATACAAAAGTCAGTCCGACTTTGAAAAAGGTTCCTGCACTACTTTGGTCCGACTCTGAACTTCTTCAAGCCCACTGAATATTAGAGCTGCACAATAAATCGTACTAAAATTGCGATCCCGATTCCCCCCCCCCCCCCCCCCGCGATCTCCATCAGGCATTACCACGATTTTCAGTGCAGTTAATGGTGTCCGACTTGCGGGGCGACTCAGTGCGACTTGACTGTAATAGCAGTCAATGCAAGTCGTCTGAAGTCTCCCCAGGAATCTTTTTCTAAGTCAGAGTGACTTGAGCCTCTCTTATCTGGGCAGAGAGCCAAGTCTGAGATCACTGCTGATAAAAATGTAACTACTTCAAAAGGAATGAACTCCACAGTGTATAGTAGAGTTTAGTTTAACCATTTAAAGACAATCTTTTCTGACATTTGTTGCTTACAAGTAAAAATCCAGTATTTTCTGCCAGAAAATTACTTAGAGCCCCCAAACATTTTTTTTTTTTTTAAAAAGACAGCATACAATGGCTGTTGTTGCAATATTTTATGTCACGTGGCGTTTGCGCAGCGGTCTTTCAAACGCAATTTTTTGGGAAAAATTACACCTTCAAAAGAAAAAAAAAAAAACAAAAAAAAAAAAAACACTGTGCTGTTAACCCAATTTTTTTGTATATGTAAGAGGTTACGCAGCGAGAATTGTGATTTTTATTCTAAGCAAAAACATTGTGATTCTCATTTTGGCCAGAATTGTGCAGCTCTACTGAATATCATTGAGATCGGATCATCGTCTTAACTCATCGGACTTTGGCATGCGACTTGTGCTCCGAGGATCTTGAAGGGAAACCCCATACCAAATTAAAAAGAAAAAAAAAAAAAAAACACACACACCACACCAAACACCATGGGGTCCCCCTTCAAGACCATACCAGACTCTCCCGAGCATGCAGCCGGGCAGGTCAGGAAAGGGGGTGGGGACGAGCGAGCACAGCTCCCCCCTCCCCGCCGCTTCCAGCTCCTTCTGCCTTCAGAGTGCCCCAATAGCAAGCTGCAAAGTATAGTATAGAGAGCCCCTATAGCAAGGTAAAAAAAATGACTTTAGAACCACTCATTTCCTGCCAAGACTACATGTCCCATGAGGCATTGCTCCTCACACATTCACAAGTTCTCAGGCACTTACTGTCATATATGGCTGGTGTACTAAGCTATATGCGTGCTGCACTGTGCAGTGAATGTCATCTCAGCTTGCAGAGCTTGGATTCATTGAATGAGTTTACCAAAAATGTAAATATTTCAGAATATACAGCCTCATGCTACATAACAAAGCTCAATTTCATGCTGAACTAAATTATTGTATCTTACATCAAAAATGGATAGATTTTTACTCCAAAGAGCATTTTATTAAAATAAATTTGATAAAAAAAAAAAATAATAATAGAATATCATTGATTTTTATCCACCTTGCTCTCCGGTTTTAGTAAATCAACCCCAGTGTTGATTTGTACACTTAAATTTAGCTTTGCTATTATTCCTTCTGTGGCACACCGTTACAAACTTGTCTGACAATGCAAACATCAGGACAAATGCATGCTGGGACTACACACTGACAAATATAATGCAGCAAGGAGGACAGCCCCATTCACAAACAGTATCTACACTTACTGAGATGGAAATATTTTTATTGGTTTCTAGAAGCGAAAAGATAGCTGTCTATGCAATTATGGCAAGATGATCTGGCAGACTATTTGTACACATAAAAAAGGATCTTGTGTTAAATACAAACTCTGGGTTCTGCCTAAGGCTGCATTTACACTACAGCGTTTTGAATCGCGGGCAAATCTGCCTGCGATTTGACAGCGCCGATGTGTGAATGACAAATCGTGGGACTCGCATTTGAGATGTCATTCATTTGAATGACCCCTCAAATCGCGTGATAAATTATGCTGCAATCGCGGGACACGTCACCCAAAAACAGTTCAGGAGCTACTTTGGGGCGACGTGCATCACGCAAAGCAGCAATCGCGGCAGACACACACCGTGATTTGAGGGGTCATTCAAATGAGAAAAAAAAAAAAAAAATAAGGGGGGGGGCAAGAAATTGAAGTTCAGTATTGAGTATCTGGGAAGGTTTCCCAGCTTAATTTAATGATGGCACCACCCTCTACTACCCTCCCACCCACCCAACAACGAATATAGAAAGAGCCACACTTGTGCTATTCATTTTTTCCCAGATGTACTAAATGTTGCATCAGGGCAATTAACAACTATTGGTTCAAGTTACAACCAAGGTCAATAATAGTTAGCTGCAACAGTGAGCAGATGACCTGCCTGTGAAATCCCCTACTATGAGAACATAGATGTGTGTGTCTGGGGAGACGTACTTCCTCCCTCCCCACTGTGGCTGAAACAACGATAACATCTCAGTGTAAAAGCCTTCTGCAGAAACTAAAACTCAAACAAAGTAAAACTATTTGAATTACATCATAGCATGTTTTGAATATGAACAGCTATATTGGAATAGTGAATGATAACCTATAAGGCTTACCTGTAGATGCAGTAAATATCTCCTAAATGTGCACCGCTTAGGAGATATTTACTTTTGCAGTGCCAGTGATGTTACCGGCGTATGCGTATTGTGCCCTCAATGGACAGCGTGCCATCCATAGAGAGCTGTGTCACAGGAGTGACGTCATTGCGGCTCGGCCAGTGAAGCGGCTGCAGCCCACAAACCCGTAAGGAAGACTGGGTGAAGATAGAAGCCCTGTCAGTGGTGGCAGCGTACCACTGGAAGGCTTTGCTTTCAGGCAAGTCTTTCATAATGTGCTAGTATGCAATGCATATTTAATAAAACGTCTATTGTCTGCTTGTTCAGTTAAGCTTTAGGCCCCTTTTTCACATATATGGACCGTTCGTCCATTTGTCATCCATCCTTTGAAGGATGAAAACTGACATCAATGCATTCCTATGAAAAAAAAAAAAAACGGACGACAATGAATGACCATACATTTGCTTCAGTTGACATCCATTTTTATGAACGGATGAAAGCCCTATTTTTCATCCGTCAAAATTGCATTGGTAGTGAATGTAAAAAAAATAAATAAAAATAATGATGAATACTTCCTCTGTTTTGACGCAACTGAACTGATAAAATGAACGGTCCGTATGTGTGAAAGGGGCCTTAAAAATAAGACAGAAGCTGATATATTGCCATACACATCTGCTCCAGCCTTATACAATTCCCCTCAATGTATCTCTTTCTCCATCCAAGACGACAGAGTACAGGGTACAGTTACTGATCATTGTGATAGCCAATCGTAATCGTGAGCCTGTCCTCCCAACTCACGACTGCTAGTAGGCAATCTGGAGCTGTCAATGATATATGTGGTCCAATTGAAGTGAGGCCAGGTATGTGCGTACACTCATCAGGAAGAAGTTAAATTACAATATTTCTGTATAATGTGGTGACCCCATTTCCCCCCCTCCTCTGTGTGGAAGCCGTCATCTGCTGATCCAAGGTCTATAGAACAGGGGATACTGAGAAGCAGCTGGCAAGACACTTCTCTTAACACT
This sequence comes from Glandirana rugosa, assembly GCA_018402905.1. NCBI lineage: Eukaryota > Metazoa > Chordata > Amphibia > Anura > Ranidae > Glandirana > Glandirana rugosa. The sequence goes on along the minus strand of BLSH010117941.1, from coordinate 3,563,696 downwards.
CACACACTGCTCTCAACCTACACTCTGATGCAAATAACCTGTTAAGTACATTGCAAAATCTGGTAAAGAGACTTCTCGTTAAAGCAGTATTAAACCCTTAAAGTGATTATTTTTATAGGAAAAAAAAGACTTTAAAAACATGTTATACTTGCCTCCTCTGTTGCAGTCGGTTTCGCACAGAGCAACCTGGATCCTCCACTTCTCGGGTCCCTCTTCAGTACTCCTGGCTTCTTCCTCTGTTCAGTGCCCCAACAGCAAGCAGCTTGCTATGGGGGCACCTGAGCCGAGTCACAGCTCCGTGTGTCCATTCAGACAAGGAGCACTGACCCTGCCCCACTCTACCCTGATTGGCCTGCAAGCTGACTTTGATTGACAGCAGCAGGAGCCAATGGCGCAGCTGCTGTGTCTCAGCCAATCAGGAAGGAGAATCTGAGACGACTGAGACACTTGTGGACAACGCTGGACAGAGATGAACCTCAGGTAAGTATTAGGGGGGCTGCTGCATACAGAAAGTTTTTTATCTTAATGAATAGCATGCAGTACTAAAACACAAAAAAAATGTAATGCATTGCAACTCATTAGATGTTGTGGCTGCAACAGTTTCTTTTTTTTTAGGCTTTCTCCCCTGTTTTCACCTGCTGATCTGGCCAGTAACACACTCCTGTATTAGAGTGCCCCACTCTGGATGAAGGAGCACAGGGGCATTGTTAATATGAGGGGAGGGAAGTGTTAAATGTGCTAGCAGATTTAAATGGACTAACAAATTAAAGCCAAACTTCAGCTCACACTTTATAATCAGTTACAGCAACATTTATTCCTTTTGGGATAAGGTTTTCCATAAATAAATAAAATTAATTAAACAAAGCTGATCATTTAAAGCACCCCTGTCAGTGTTAAATAGTTTGTCTCATCCCTGTAAACTCATACACCTAGAAGAGAGCTTGTTCTTTTGAAAAACAGACTTACTGGATGGACCAGTAAACGAATGCAGCAATCACATCTAAGAATTGGTAAGCTGCAATCTAAAACGTTTACTACTTCTTTAATGACTTACATTGAATATATCATGATGGATACTTACAGTTAGAAGGCTGGAGGAACTCAGTGTATTCACCCAGTACTTATTCCACAAAAGCTCCAGCAATTTACGGTCAAGAGAAGACTTGAAATATGCGACTTCCAGGGCATAATACCTTAATGAAAAAAAAATCAAAATGTTGATCACCTACCAAACAAATAGTGTAAAGGCAATTTATAAATCAAACAAAAGTAACAGTATTTTGTTTATGAACACATTGGGAAACCCCATTCTATATTATTTATTGTAGCAGGGTGACCCCAAGTCTCTTGGTAAAATGGTGATTTATGCCAGATTTTGTAGGAAGCAAGCACACCGATACAGGTGTGTGCTGCATTCATATGAGAGCCGGAGATGGAGCTCAGAGCCACCCCCCACCCACCCGAGGTGGTCAGTGTGTGAAGGAAGCCGCGAGAGGTGCCATTATGCACCATGGTGTCCAGGTCAGGATAGAGGAAGGCCCGAGCCTTAGAGAATCCATGAGGGACAAGAACAGCAAGAAAGCTGTAAGGAAGATGCAGAACTGAGGTGCAACACCTGTGCATAAAACGCAGGGACGCGTTTCATAGTCAGGAGGACCACAAAGGCACTAAAGTTCAGGAGGGCCCCTGAAAAAGGTACTTGGTGCAGTAAAGCTGCCACTGGAGAGCCAGGAGGCTGAATGCTATGTTTTGCAGTGAAGGTGAGAACCCCCTGCATGGGAAGACATATCTATATGAACTTTTTACTTTCTTCTGAACAAAAAGTGAGCAGGAAAGCCCTGAAAACTATATCCGCCATGGAGTAAACTCACTACCATTGAGCTAAGAAACCCCAATGTGTGTCACAATACACACAGTTTAGGCAGTATAAAAAAGGTTTCTTCAATAGGCTTAGGCCAAGTTTCCACTTTCATTAAAAGCAGGCATTTCACTTCCGGTTCGGCGCCTCATGGAGTAGCTGCCTTCACAGCTAGCTCCCGCGAATCCTCCACAAATTCTGCATATTAAACCTAGCAGCGGAGGCAGCCGACCCCACGAACCGTCCCAGCAGCTCCCCCAGACCTAGGCCAGCACCCCCGGTCCCAGGATGGAGAAATATCTGGAAAAAACGGCACAGCGCCCACCCGCTCCGGCGCGGCCGGAAATCGAGCCCCCGGCTTCGGCCTACACATCCGCGGCCTCAGCTCACGCCGGAACGGCCAGACCTGGGACGCAACTCGGACCGCAGGGAGATGCTGCCAGAGCACCTAATGGGGCACAAGGGGACTTGGGGATGGAGATTAGCGCCCCCTCACAACCCGCTCCCCCCCAGGTAGGGGAATGCGACACCGAGCGTATTGCTCGCGCGGTGGCCGCCATCTTACTACCATCCATGGAAAGCACAGTGCACAAGGCCATCCAGGACAGCCTAGCCCATGTTCACAGGGAATTAAAAGACCATGCAGGAAGACTTAATGAGGCTGAGCACCGCATATCCAACATTGAAGATGAAATATACCAAATGCAGGGAAATGAGCAATCCCTGGATAAGTCCAATCAGCTGCTGATGCAAAGGATCGAAGATCTCGAAAATCGTTCCAGAAGTAACAACCTGCGATTTGTGGGCATCCCGGAATCGCTTCTACCCCAACACCTAGCGGACTTTTGCTCTAAGCGAATCCCGGAGGCGCTGGGACTCCCGGCCCCTGCAACCGTTGAGAGGGCCCATCGTTTGGGCCCCCCCAAGCCCGAGAGGTCTGCATCACGTCCCATAATAGCGAGATATCTCAACTACGCTGACAAGGCACTAATACTACAAAAATTCCGACAATCCAGATCCCTGGAAATCGACGGGCTCAAAATCCTCATATTCGCAGACTATTCCGTAGAAGTATCGAAAAAGAGGAAAGCCTTTCAACCTATCTGCTCACAACTCTACCAAAGGCATATCAAATTTACCTTGGCCTACCCAGCAGTCCTCCGATTCCAGGCTCCCAATGGGGACCAACTCACCTTCCAAGACCCGGCAGCAGCGGACCAATATCTTCGCTCCCACCGCTCTCACCCTTCCTCGGGCATGACACAGGCCCCACCGCAGGGCACCCGGCCTCTGGATCAAGGAAGCCCCCGCAAGGACTCCCCTAAACGCCCCAAGATCACGGACGCCTCCACATCAAGACACCGCTAACTGGAACTTGGAACCTCCCCGCAGGAGAGACAGTCCCTGATCCCAAGTGCCACCTCAAATATATGACTGTTAACTCTGCTTATGCAGCCACTAACCGCTATGCCAGGTAGTATGACCCACATAATGTCACTCTAAGGGTTATGTCTCTGTCATTGTCTACCCCTGTATTCATTTGCACTGTATTCAGTTGCACAGTGTGACCTGTAATCCGCATGAGCCGACCGCAGGCGCCCTCTCCACCCCCAAACTCCCTTTCTCCCCTAAAACTGGGGACAAAAATTCCCTTGCCCACTCCTCCGCTCAGGGTTGGCATGCCCCGCAGCAGGGCAATAGTCTATTGGAGGAATTCAAGGGGAGACGGCACAAGCGGTTTACCCATGCGGAAAAAAGAGAAAATGTTGTTGATTTTGGTTCTCAGTTTACCATTCCAATTTTTCTGCCCTTCCCCCCTCCCCCCCCATCCGCCACCACTGCAACTTGGCAACGTCTCAGTCCTACCCCATCACACTTGCCATGGTTCGGGTACAGCGACCCACCCCTCACACCAACCCCCCACAGCTTACACAAAGGGGAATAACGCGGCAATACGATATGCAACTCCCACTAACCCGAACCCCCCCCCCATGAGAATAGTAACATGGAATGTTAAAGGACTACGGTCCCCCCACAAAAGGTTAAAAATTCTGCGCCACCTTAAACGGATTAAAGCAGAGGTTGCCCTACTGCAAGAAACCCATCTTGCCCCAACAGATTTTGCACGCATGCGCAAACTGTGGGTCGGTTCGGTAATCGGTTCGGGAACTTCCTCCCGGAAGGCAGGAGTCATGATCCTCTTTCACAAAAACCTGTCCCACAAAATACTCTCAGTAGAGTCAGACGACCAGGGTCGCCTGGTCTCTACACGCGTACAAATCGAGAACACCACCCTTCAAATAACAAATGTCTACGCACCAAACAACCCTAACAAGGAGTTCTTCAGCGCCATGTCCACGGCCCTACTGAAATGACTAGACCTACCCCTTATAGCGGGGGGAGACCTAAATTGCGTAATGGACCTTCTAGAAGATAAAACGGCCAAAAAACGCCCAAATCACGTCGCACCCAGCTCCGCGCCTACTCCCCTCGCATCCACCATCACCTCCATGGGGTTGACTGATATATGGAGACTCAACCACCCAATCGAGCACGAATACACGTTCTTTTCGCATCCCCACAACACGTTATCGAGGATCGACTATCTCTTCTGTACTGACACCCTAACATCAAAGATACAGGCATCGGAAATACACGAGTTGGTCATCTCTGACCACGCCCCGGTATCAGCGGACCTCCTACTTGCCAACCCTCGCAAAGGCCCAAACCTTTGGAGATTCCCCCCCTTCCTTCACAACAACAAGGATTTTCAGTCCTTCTTAGAAAACGCATGGGATGAATATTCCCTCCACAACTCCCCCCACACGGACAACCCAACCCTATTCTGGGAGGCTGCCAAAGCGTTTCTCAGAGGACGAGTCATCTCTTACACTTCGTCCTATAAGAAACATGCAATGTCCCAATATAAGGAAACCAGCCTTAAACTTAGAAACGCGCAGCGAGCCCTCTTTAGCTCACACACCCCAGATAATCGGACCATTTGGCTCAGCGCTAAACACGCGTTCGAAGCCTGGGCAGACAAAGTGGAGCTCATCAAGAGATCCTGCCAGGAAGCAACCCTTCACAAATTCGGCAATAAAGCTGGTAAACTCCTAGCTAGGCTATGCAAGGGCCCTCATAAACCAACCCATATCTCTTCTCTCCGGGACACCTCAGGTAACCTAAAAACCAAACCAGAAGAAGAACTCAGTCAGATTATGCTCAACTTCTATTCCTCCTTGTATGCCCCGGACCCTATGAATAATGAAACGGCCCTCTCCTTCCTCGATAAAGTAAGTCTACCCAGAGTTTCCTCGTCCCAGCTGGAATCTCTCAATTCCCCCATTACGACCCAGGAAATAAACGACACCATCAGGCACCTGACACCCTCTAAAGCCCCAGGACCAGATGGCTTCACGGGTGAATTTTTCAAAATGCTCCAAAGTAAGATAACCCCCTCCCTCCAGGCGGTCTATTCCCGAGTATGGGAGGGTGGTTCCTACCCTCCCACCAGCAATCAGGCAATTGTTAAGCTTCTTGAAAAGAAAGGCAAAGACCCTACCGATCCCGGTTCATATAGACCTATATCCTTGCTTAACATCGATACAAAAATCCTATCAAAAATCGTAGCCAAAAGACTAGCCCTAATAATTCCCCACATCATTGACCCGGCCCAATCGGGTTTCGTCAAAGGGAGAACAGCCACCCTCAACATTAGGAAGGTCTTGGCGATCCTAGAAACCGCTAGGCTAGACCCGACGGGAGACCGAGCCATCATCACGCTGGACGCCGAAAAAGCCTTTGACAACGTCAATTTCGACTGGCTCAAATTAGTCATGACCAGGATGGGCTTTGAGGGACCCTTCCTTCACCTGGTCGAGGCCATGTACAAGGCTCCGGCGGCCAGACTGGTGGTGGCCGGCATACTCACCACCGAATTTAGGCTATTCAAGGGTACCAGACAGGGATGCCCCCTCTCCCCCCTCTTATTCAACATCGCCCTCGAACCACTATCGAGATACATCAATTACGTAGCCCCCCTCCACGGGATAAAAATTGGGGAGTCCACCCTACGATCCTCATTGTTTGCCGATGATCTCCTAATATTTACCTCCAACCCAGCCCTAGACTTGCCAACCATCAAAAACATCTTCGACACATTCCGATCCTGCTCCGGACTCAGAATAAATTACCGCAAAAGTGAAATTCTCCCGTTAGGGCACACAAAAACCTTCCACTGGCTTGCCTCCTCCCCCTTCACGCTTGCGCACTCACACATTACCTACCTGGGTATAAAAATTGGGAAACTCCCTGCCTCACTCTATCACCTGAACTACCCCCCCCTCATCACCAAAATCACTCAGGAACTAGACGGGTGGATGGACTTGCCGCTCTCGCTCATGGGGAGATGCCACCTGATAAAGATGGTCAGCTTCGCCCGCCTGCTCTATCCCATGCAAACCATCCCTTTACTTCTTAAACACAAAGATATACAATTACTCAACAAAGCCATGACCTCCTTTGTCTGGAAAAACAAAAGACCACGAATAGCACTGCACAGGCTCCATCTCCCCAGGGGCGAGGGGGGCGCCAACCTCCCGAATATACGACTGTACAATATTGCCAGCTTGCTTAGAATCAGTATGGACTGGATCACACAAGCATCTAACTACTCTAACTACCACCTGGAAAAAGAAATGGTCCACCCGCTATCATTGACGGCTCTGCTTCATACCAAATGGAAAAAGGTACCCACAAGATTCCAACACAACCTGCTTTTAAGGGACACAGCGATTGCCTGGAGGGAGCACAGAAAAATATTCAACTTGTCACCATTTATGTCCCCCTACCTCCCCATAAGAGGCAATCCTAATTTCCCGGGGGGCCAGGATCACAAGGCTTTCCTCTCTTGGGAGAAATGCGGACTGACCACTTTTGCCTCTCTCTGCCAGGAGCAAGACGGTCTCCCACGAGACTTCCCTTCAGTCGCGAAGGAATTTGAAATTCCCACCTCTCACGTCTTCTTCTACTGGCAATGTATTAGCTTTCTCAAAACCGCCTGCCCCATCAGTAATCGCAGATTCAAGACGTGCGTGATAGACTCCCTGATACGAAACAGATCCTACAAGATCTCCGAGATCTACAAACCCCTACTGGACAGGAAATACCAACCCGGGTCTAGCACCACAAATTGGAAAAAAGATTTCAAGGACGAAAACCTTCCACAAAAAATTTTGGATGGCTACAAACACACCCTCAAGCTGACACCCAATGAGGTATGGAGAGAAACCCAGCTAAAAATCCTACACAGGGCCTACATCCCCTTTTTACACGACAAGTCAAACCAAAAAGCCTTCTCCTGCCCCCACTGCGGTCACCAGCGACCCACCTTAACCCACCGCTTCTGGGACTGCACTTACATCTCAACTTTCTGGGACCAGGTCATCGCTTATGTCAAGAAAGTCAACCTTCTCATCCTTCCGAAAGATCCCCTTTTATTGATCTTTGGCCACTGGGACAAAGAACTGATCACTTGGTCCTCCCCACCTGACCCCCAAACTAGGGACTGGTCATTAACATGCCTTCTGCTTGCGAGACGAGCCATATTAAAGACATGGACATCTCACACCGGCCCATCAATCTCCCAAGTGGAGGGAGATCTCATTGCCCTCCTGCACAAGGACAAATACAACACCAACTTCGACCTTACTCGTCAAACAAACTCCTTTCTAAGCAAATGGGGCTCATTCATGTCAACCATTCTTCCCTCGGTGGACTTCAGAGGCCTAGGAGAACCTTTCCTCTATTTTGGAGGCCACAACCCCCACCATCTTCAGGACGATATCCTTTGACCCCTCAAGCAATACCTCTCATAGAAATGCTGCAGCCTCAAAACCTGACACGTACCTACATTCGGCATCCGGACAATGACACCCTCCCGGACTGAGTACCGAGCAGAGCGTTCGTCTTCCGTACAATTACTGGTCAGGG
>BLSH010117941.1:3537663-3551018 GCA_018402905.1 Glandirana rugosa | reverse complement strand
TTTTTTTTTTTTTTTTTTTTTTTTTTTTTTATATAAAAAAACAAAAAAAAAAACAAAAACAAAAAAAAAAACAAACCACACACACACACACTTTTTCAAAACTGTCCACTTTGGTTTTTTCGGCCAAGTGCATCCTGATTTTTTGGTTTCAGTCCAGAATTTTTTACTTCGGCGCACCACTAGTGACAATCTTTTTCTACCCTCTTACAACCTTCTCCAATAGTTGGAGTATACCATATACATACATACCTACAAAGTACTGTTCATAGATGTTCACTGTGCAGCATTCAAAAATAAATCAATGTGTACTAGTGAAGCGCATTTGTGAGGTCAGACACTGATGTTGGACGAGAAGGACTGGCTCGCAGTCGCCATTGCAATTCATCCCAAAGGCATTAGTTCGGTTGAGGGCAGGACTCTGTGCACTGTTCCAAATCATTTGGTGGAGGGGGGGGGGGGGGGATTATGGTGTGGGGTTGTTTTTCAGGGGTTGGGCTTGGCTCCTTAGCTCCAGTGAAGGGAACTCTTAAGACATCAGCATGCCAAGACATTTTGGACAATTTCATGCTCCCAACTTTGTGGGAACAATTTGGGCATGGCCCCTTCCTGTTCCAACATGACTGTGCACCAGCGCACAAAGCAAGGTCTGTAAAGACACGAATGAGCGAGTTTGGAGTGGAGGAACTGGACTGGCTTATCGAGCTGAGGTCAGGACTCTGCAGCATCGGCCAGTTCAATGAAAACCAGTCAACACTTAGCCCATGTGTATGGAAAGTGGTCCGACAGAAGCCAGCCATTGGCCGGCTTCTGTCGGATGAGCATGCTGGAAAACCAGCAGCTGACTGGCTCCTGATCAGCGCTCTTAGCCAATGGCTGAGAGCGCTGACCGGAGTGTTCTAGCAGGGGCCGTCCCCCTGTCAGAACACAACAGCTCAGTGGGGTAGATAGCTGTACTAACGTTGGAACGTTAGTATAGCGACTCCGACCAGAGCAGGCAGTTTTTTTTTCCATTCAATCCTGCAAAAAAACGAATAGTGTGTACCAGGCTTAAAGTGTTGGGATCTTCACAAAGATTGTTTACGATCTTCAAGATCATTCTGTTTAATAGAAGTAGGCTGGAAATAATTGAAATACAATGTGGAAAGAAATATACGATTTTAAATGTATTCCCTTTAAGTGCTGGGAGGGGGGGGGGGGGTAGAAATGGATAAATGCATGAAAAGTCAACAGGTTAAAGTTAACAAAAAAAAAAAAAACCCACACACCCCTGCTCGGTCATCACTGCACACTAATCTACAGAGATCAATTAATGCAAGAAATGCTCATACCACATTATTAGTAAATATAGAGTTGTGTACAGCCAGTCAGTCTGTAAAGCCATTAGTAACAGCTGGACACAACTCCTGCTTATAGAATGGGAGCAAGATGAGCAGCAATAATGTAATATAAATCATGACTGAAATAAAACAATACCTGTTTTGCATTTTCTATATATGCAGCCATGTATTCATATGCAGCAGCTTGAGCATTCACTCTGGTTTCAGTCCCTTCAACGGGTAATGCAAAACTGTCCATAATAATCATCGTTTCTCCATCCACCTTTCCAAGCATTAGACCCATCACTTCCAGGTTTCCTCCTGAACGGGCGTGCATGACCATCTTCAGCAGTGCCAAGGCAGACACCTTGCAGTACTTAAAGTAATGATGACTACAAGACAAATACAAAGATATGATTAAAGATTATTCATGACACGGCAAGGATGTGCAATATTTCAGCATGCCAGAATCTTAGCAATTTCAAGTACTACAGTGATAAAATTGCTTTTAGATGTTTGTTCTAAGCTATATGTGAGCTGACATAAAAATAAAGTTTGGAAAGTGTCACTGCTATGTTACACCAGAATCATCCAGGTACCTACAGGTCAGTCTAGCTTTCCTAGTTTCTCAACCTCTGAAACTAAGGGCACTATGGTATGCATATTCTGACAGGTTCCTGTGGTGAAGATGCTTGATCTATTGCTTGCATTGGCAAAGTGGTCCATTACTGTTGGACTATTGATACAGAAGGGGATCAGAATTTACATGGAGTTCTCTGGGTTTCAGGATGCACAAAACTACTTGAGGTGGGTTCTACCAGTACTTCTCTATAAATGTCTTTAGAGCTTTCCTGCGCCAATGGCAGACATTTTTCACCTCTGTGGGGGAAAAGAGCCGCCCTTACCATAGAGCAATGGTTCTCAGCCTTTTTATGACCAGGTCCTGGTAAATGCTTCAAAAACCTTCCAAGCCCCAACAGTAAAGAATAAAGTTTATACTTATTGGGAGGCTAGGGAGCACTGTGGGAGGCTAGGGAGCACTGTCTGAAGTTGTGGGTACAATGGAAACCTGGAGGCTCTATAGCAGGCTTTGGGGGGGGGGTGTCATGTTATAAAGAACAGCTAGAAACCCCCGTTAGACTTACCAGTAACAGTATTTTCAGGACAGCTACTTGAGAGCCGAATGGCTCCGCCTTCTACAGGAAACACAAATCAGACACAATTTAAAAGGCCCCTCCCTTTCCTCTGACACTCAGTTGTTTGAGGTTCAAGTAACTCCTCCACCACCAGTGCACTCGGCAAAGGGAAAAAAACAGAACATTCACTATAACCCACCACCAGGTGAAACTTCAGGATACCACTGAAGAAAGAATAGGGTGGGAATATGGACGCTGTCCTGGAAGATTCCTGGAAATACCATTACCGGTAAGTCTAACGGGGGTTTTCCCCCCTCATCTTCCAGGACAGCTACTTGAGAGGATAAGCAAGATTCTATACCTTGGGGGGGGGGGGGACAGCCTGGAGCACCGTCCTTCCGAAGGAGAGGTCCTGGCTGGAGAGAATTTGGACTCAATAATGCCTTACGAATGCATGAGTGGAGGACCAGACAGCAGCTCTAGATACATCTTCCCATGATGTGGCTAGAGATCAGATCAAATGAGCCCTAATTGTGGCAGGAGGAGAATGATCTGACACCCTATATGCAACACAAATGGATTCTCTAATCCATCTGGCAATAGAACTTCATGATGCCTTGGTCCCCTTTTGGGGCCACTAAATAAAATTAGGAGTTGGGAAGATTTCCTAAACTCACTAGAAACTTCTAGGCAGACATCTTTTTACGTCTAGAAAACTAAACCTTACCTCCTCCGAATTCCTGGGGAAGGAACAAAAACTAGGAAGTATCACTTCCTGGGACCTGTGAAACTTGGACGAGACTTTGGGTAAGTACAAAGGGTCAGGACGGACTAATCACTACCCGGTCATCCAAAATCTTTAAGTAAGGGTCTTTACAAGAGAGGGACTCTAAATCGGAAATCCTTCTCCCTGACGTAAGTGCTAAAAGAGACTATCTTTAAAGTAATCAACTTCAAAGAGGTCTCCCTTAAAAGGCTCAAAGGGAGCTCTGGTAAGAGCATTCAACACTAATGACAGATTCCAAGCAGTAATCTGTTTCACAATCCTGGGTGTGCGTCTGGATCTAGCTACAAGGAACCTTTTAACTAAAGCATCCTCGGCTAACTTTTTTGCATGAAAAAAGATAGGGCAGTGACCTGCACCCCAAGAGTGCTGACCGCTAGCCCCTTTTCTACCCCCCTCTGCAAAAATTCCAGTACACGAGGGGTAGAAAAGGAGTCTATTTCTGCACTCTTTTGCCAGGATGCAAAGGTTTTCCAAATCTTACCATACATTTTTCTAGTAACTAACTGATGACCATCTATAATCGTGTCAATCACCTTTGCTGAACATCCTTTTAGCTGTAGGATGCGCCTCTCAGCCTCCAGGCTGTAAACCAGAAGGTCTGAGGGCTTGGATGGATCACTGGCCCCTGACGGAGCAGGTCCTTTTTCTCCGGCAGGGGCCAGGGTGGTTATATGGACAGTGCCTTCAGGGCGGAGAACCAACTCCTCCTGGGCCACCATGGAGCAATTAAAACCACTTCCACATGCTCCTGCACAATTTTGCGGACCATAAGTGGCAAGAGAGGAAACGGAGGAAAAGCGTAGGCCAGGGAAAATTCCCATGGGAGAGAGAGCGCATCCATCCCTAAGGACTTCGACTCTCTCTAGTTAGAAGAAGGCTGGAAGCTTCCTGTTGCAAGTGGAAGCGAACAGGTCCACTTGTGGGACCCCCCCCCCACCTTGAAATGACTTCTTGGAAGGTCTCTTGTTCCAGTTCCCAATCATTGGGACTGATATCCACCCTGCTTAGGTAATCTGCCAGCACATTCGTCAGTCCACTGATGTGGACCGCTCTGATTGATGACATCTTGCTCTCTGCCCAGGATAGTATCTCCTGACTTAATGCTAGCAGGCTGTCCGAGCGAGTGCCCCCCGTTTGTTGAGATACACCACCGTTGTGGCGTTGTCTGAATTAATAGGTCTCTCGATCCTACACTTGCCTCCAGGGCGACTACCGCTTTCTTTACTGCTAAGAGTTCTCTGAAGTTGGAAGACTGGGTTGCCTCCTCGGGACACCAGGCCCCTGTGCTTGCCAGTCCTCCGTGTGAGCTCCCCAACCCCAGACTGGCATCCATGATGATCTTTATTGGGGAATGCTGTGCCCAGGCCTTCCCTCCCTGCAGATGTTCCGGCCGCTCCCACCAGGACAGAGCGAAGTGATCCAAGGAACCCCTCCTGCGATCCCAGTGACATAGAAGGGATGCCTGAAGGGACCTGGAATGACCCTGAGCCCACGGCACTCCCGGGATTGCTGCAGTCATTAATCCTAATAACTGCATGATTTGCCGCAGGGAGGCCTGTGGAAGCAACCTGAAACTCCGCACGCAGCGAAGGATCTTGGATATTTTCTCCTTTGGAAGAAAAATCTTTTGGGCAACTGAATCTATCAGGTATCCCAAAAATAGACAATTCTGTGAGGCAATTATAGAAGACTTTAGTGGGTTGATCTTCCAACCCAACTTGTGAAAAGGTCTGCAAAATGAACTGCAGATCCTGGCAAAGCTTCTCCTTTCCTGCTGAAAAAAAAGAATCAGAAAATTGTCCAGGTACGGGACGATTGTGACTTTCTGCAATCGGAAAAAGGCCATGACCTCGGCCATGATTTTTGTGAAAATCCTCGGTGCTGCCGAGGAGACCAAAAGGAAGGGCCTTGAATTGCCAATGATCTGGACCGTCGTCCATGAGGATCGCAAACCTCAGGAACTTCTGATGCTTCTGGCATATTAGAACATGAAGGTAAGCGTCCTGAATATCCAGGGTTACAATAAACACCTCTGGTAACAACAGATTCCTGAGAGAGTGAATGCTCTCCATCCGGAACCATCTGTAAACTAGAAATTTGTTCAGGGCGCTTAGATTGATGATCATCCAAAACCCTCTGGATGCCTTCCTGACCAGAAATACATGAGAATAGAAGCCCTGACATTTCTGATCCTCTGGTATGGGAGAAATTACTCCCTCTGACTTCCAAATGGAAATCAGGTCTAACATGCCTCCGGGAAGGAAGGCGTATTAACTCTTCTATGATCTTCAGAATAAAGGGATTCTGGGTGATTTTTGCCCATTCCTCTTTGAAATGGATCAGACTTCCCCCTACCCCTATCCTGGTGTCACTGGGGGTTCTTGGCCGTGGCTGAAGGAGCAAAGAGGGTACTCTTAGTCCTGTCTTTGCCAAATGCCCACTTATTCTTGGTCTGCTGACCACCATTTTTGAAGTTAGTTTTGTTTTGAAAGCCACGAAAAGGCTTCTTACCTTGAGGCTTGTTTTTTTTTTTTTTAACCGGGAATCACTTACTCTATTCTGAGGAACGTGCTACCACCTCCTCCAAGGTAGAACCAAACAAAAGTTTACCTTCAAAGGGAATACAGCACAGCCTATTTTTAGAAGTAATATCCCTTTCCCAGGATTTTAACCAGATTGCTCGTCTTAAGCAGTTAATCAGTGCAGATGTCTTAGCCACTGACCTGACAGAATCTGCTGCTGCATCAGACAAAAAAAAGCAACCAACTTGACAATCAAGGGAAGGGATTCCCTGACCTCCTCCACTGGTGTGTTGGAGGAGAGCAGGCCGTCCAACCTGTGTACCCACACATCCAGGTTTCAGGCAATACAAGTGGCTGCCAGGGCTGGCCCCAGTGAGAAAGCGGATGCATCCCAGGCTTTGCGGAGCAGCGCATCCGCCTCCCTATCCATCTGATCTTTAAGTACCCCAGAGTCTTCAAATGACAGATCAGATTTTTTGGATACTTGTGACATGGGGGCATCTAGTTTAGGACACTTAAAGAATACCTCCTCGATGTCCGATTGGAAGAGGAACCTCCTTTTGTGACCTCTGGACTGGAATAACCTTTTTTCCGGTTCCTTCCATTCTGACAGGACCATGTCTTTAAGAGAACTATGAACCGGAAAAGCCTTGGCCTTATGACTCTGAAGGCCTCTATACATTTTGTCCTGAACCAACTGAGATTGGTGTGGTACCCCAATTTGTTCAGAAATATACACTGCATTTAACAGCTCGTCTATATCCTCAATAGGAAAAAAAGGTATCTACCTGCCGTTTTCCCCGTTTCCGATTCAGATTCGTTGTCTGAGGGAGAAGAATCAGTTCTCTCCTTCCTCCAGGTCAGAGACCGCTGAGAACTCACGGTCCCTAAAACCAAGGGGGGTAGAGATTTAGCTGACGCTGAAGGCTTCTGGGTCCCAGACCTAGCACTAGGAGTGGACGGGCCTAAACCTGCCAGTTTATCATTAAATGCCTGAAAAGAGTACACTACCTCTTTCATAGAGACCATTAATTCTTTCATAGTGGTGGCAGAATCAGCTGCTGCCACTGTTGAAATGCAGGTCTCACATAACTTCCTACAACTATCAGGGAGTTTCGCTCTACAGTTGCCACATTTTTTCTTAGCAGGCTCGTCAATTTAAAGAAAGAAAAAAAACAAAAGCAGGGGAGAACATATCAACCTCTACTGAGCATAAAGTTCTCCTAACAGGCCCCGGCAAAATGCTTCCCAGGTAACATCAAAGAGAGACATATAGCTTAGGGGCTGCAGAGGAACCAGACCCAGCCGCTGTACTTGTATGAGCGGGTGCTCTGTCCTCAGCCTCCATGCAAATTCTGGGTGAGGGCAAAAGAACTGGACAGGGAGAGCAATGTGTACGCTGTCCGTCTCTAATCAGCTGCTTCCTGGCAGCCATCCCCAGCGGCGTGCATGCCGACTGCTCTATATGCGCAGCGCCTGGAGGTGACGTTGCGCTACTTCCGGTTCCATCTTGCTGGCGCCATTTTGGTACACCCAAACGAGGAAGCACGAGGAAACATGCCCTGCCGGATGCCGCATGTAGAATCTGGGGAGTGGAAGTCACCAACACTGGAGAAAGCCAAGGCAAGTACCCACACACAAACACATGAGTCCATGTGAGTGCACAAGGGGGACCCTTTTCAGCCTGCATCGCAGAAAATACAATTGACATAGCCACAACCAGTCAGCGTATAACTGAAAAGGGGGGTCCGCTAACCACAGTTACCAGACCTAGGAGAAAAAACAAACATTACGGTGCGTACTCCTGGAGGTCTGGAAATACAAAACAACTGAGAGTCAGAGGAAAGGGAGAGGCCTTTTAAATTGTGTCTGACTTGTGATTTCTGTAGAAGGCAGGCAAATCATCTCTCCAGTAGCTGTCCTGGAAGATGAGGGGGGAAATTTTAATTGTGACTTAGCAGTACCCTGAAAGATTTACATTAGGTCTTGACTTCCTCAAATAAAAGCAGCACACTTCCTGCACCCCGAGCCTCTTATCTCTCTCTATTTCTGCAGCGTGAGATCAAAGGCACTGTGACTAACTGCTAATCTCATGGGATTTAGAGTGAAGCTGGCCATACAGATCCCAGCTGGACCAGATGATCTTCAATCAGTGTGTGGGCTTCCCTGCTCAACAGATCAGTCTAATTTTGACAGAGGCAGGTGCAGCAGTCAGAATACAATGTCCCGCCAGAGAGGGATTCCTCCATCCATCTCATTCATGTGGAGGAATTTTTTCTTCCAGTCCGTTGGCTGAGGCTGGATTCACAGCAGTCCGGTGTGAATTCCAGCCTGTTTGCTGCTGAGAACGAACAGAGCCGCCGTTCGACAGCTCCTGTCCGTTCTCACAGTGCAGCAACTGCCCGGGGAGGGAGAAGTGCTGTGAGCAGGGGGAAAGATCCCTATTCAGTGCGGAACACATCTGCGGGGCAGATGGGTTCCCATTGAACTTTATAGGCTGGGAATTCACACCGCATTGCGAATGCACCGCATCTATGTAACCTGACACATTGAAAACAATGTGTTCAAGTGTCATGCGAATTGGATGTGGTGTAAGCCGCATTTAATTCGCATAGGTGTGAACCCAGCCTGAATGATAAAGAAAGCCAAAAAAAAAAAAAAGGGAGATGGTGATCAGTGAATGACCAGCTTGTGATTGGCAATTCCACTATTGTGCTACCTGCTGGAGAGCAAGCTGTACCTGCAGACATTTCCTTGCATCTGCTTAATTCAGTTTGGAGGATCTATGTTTTTATACCTTTCCTGCTGTTTCTTATATATTCCCCCTGTCATCACAGCTCTGAGATGAGAAAGCAAAGCTTTGATCCCCTACCAAGGAGGAACACCATGAACAACAAAGCACGGTGAGTCAGCGAGGGTGGAAAGATCAACCACTTCTCATGCAGGGCATGTATAGGTTTGTTTATTTATATATATCATACACACACACACACACTGGATGGGAAGTGATTAACAGTTTGTAATTTTACTGCATGCTGTGAACATAACTATTGCTATAGTTCTGGTGCTCCAACACTGGACCTTCTGCTTCTACCCAGAGTGCTTTGTATTATGTAAACTGATTCACGAAACACAAAGCCTTCCATGAATGATTAGAAAAGGGGGAGGGGCAGGGAGAGCTGCTGCTGTAGGAAATAGCAGAATCTCTCTGGTGAGAGCACCCGGAATATATTGATAGCTGTACTCCCAGTGCTCTGTAAAACTGTCAGATGTAAACTAAAGATTTAAGTCCACAGGTAGCATGAGCCTCGGTGGACTTTAGGAGGAGCTTCAGTCATTTCTTTAAAAGTTAAAAAAGTTAGCAGCTAAAAAAACTATAACTGCTGACTTTTAAAGTGGTTGTAAAGCCGCCCCACACGCCCACAAAAAAAAAAAAACCTGCAAAGCAAAAGCATAATGAGCTAGTATGCAGTGCATAGTAGATCATTATGAAAACACTTACCTCGGAACGAAGCTGTTGCAGCGGTCTCGGCACACCGCTGCGACTGGCGACATCACTCTTCTGGGTCTGCGGCTCCGTCCAATCACAGCTTGGCCTCCAGCGCTGTGATTGGCGGAGCCATGCTGACGTCACTCCTGCGCATGGGAGCCGTCATTTACGGCACGAATAAAGAAGAAACGGCACCCTGGGCTACCCCGGGTGCTGATTCTTCAGCGTGAATGTGCAGATGACGGCGGCACATGCAGATACAGGGGATAGCTCCTAAACCTTACAGGTTTAAGAGATATTTCCTGGACCTACAGGTAAGCCTTATTGTAGGCTTACCTGTAGTTTAAAGTGGTTGTCAAGACTTGACAACCACTTTAATAAACAAACACTCACCAATCCAAGGATCCAGCGCTGTCCTCACCCCAACCGGTTTTCTCATGGGTCTTCAGGTCACAGCATCTTAACTGTGGGCAGCCAGCTGTGACTTCTTGTGGCTTTTACAGCTGGCTGTGAGCTGCATGGTGCTTTGTGAATGGTCACACAGCCTCCTGTGGCCTGTGACATGTCCCAAAAGTCTGGTCACAAAAAAAAGTTCCTAATTTTTTGCCCAGTGGCATGTGGTGGGGGGGTGGCATCATGGAGGGCAAGTTCCACCTTCACTAATCGCATGCCAGCACATTTTGCACAAACCAATCAATATACGCTTATTGGGATTTATTTCACCAAAAATACATAGATTACATATTGGCCTAAATTGATGAAGAAAATGGATTATTTTACTGGATTTGTTTTATAGCAGAAAGTAAAAAATATATATAAATATATTTTTTAAAATGGTCAGGGTTTTTTTTTTTTGTTTATAGCGCAAAAAATGGAAATCGCAGAGGTGATCAAATACCACCAAAAGAAAGCTTGTTTTATGGGGGGGGGGGGGGGTTGTATTTGGGTACAGCGTTGCACGACCGCACATTTGTCAGTTAAAATAACGCAGTGCCGTATTACGAAAAATGGCCTGGTCAGGAAGGGGGCAGATCTTCCGGAGGACCTCCTGCCTGTATGACATTTTTTCCCCCATAAAGTTTCACTTTAACTGCCAACGCACAGATTTGGATTTTGGGAGGGGGGGAATGAATGCACCCCACAGATGAGTGCCCCCCCATGATGGCAGTCCTGATGAGTGTAGGATGAGCCCTCAGTGTCAGGCAGGAGTGACACCGCTCAGCTGTCAGCTGCTTTTAGTTGTCACCCAGTGCAGTGATCTGCTAGTCCTGTCTGCCCAGCCACCCTTCCCCCTGTGTACAGGAAGACTCCACTCACTCCTTCGTCCAAGGTTTGGCTGCCAGGATCTCCTGCTGCTGTTTCTTGTCATATTTGTAGATCTCGTCGATGCTCTGCACCTCCTGCATGTTATTAGAGAGCTCCCAGGTCTTCTGGGCCACACTGCTCCCCGCCGCCATCTTACCGGAGTCGCCACACAACACTGACAACCGCAGCTCGTAGTGCGCATGCGTCAGCTGTGATCCCTTCCAGCGGGCTCCACACACTCACTACAGCGGAGGGGGGTATTTGTAACCCGTAATCCAAACATACAATGCTCTTAATAATAAATTTACCATATCAACAATTACACCAAGCAATGCTGTCTTATACCCAAATGTAAGACAGTATATAAAGCTGTGGAGTTATGATTAATGCTGTGGTAAATGCCCCCTATTTTATAAAATAGTACAATCCACTGTTTGGCAAGACCTGAAGCACTATAGCTGGTGTATGACTTGCGCCACCTAGTGACAATTTATCAGAAAACACTTCCAAACCTAAATGCATGTTTCTCCTTCTGAAAAAATAAAATATTGTGCATGCACCAACAATGATAAATAAAAAATATACTTTTTTTTTCCTTTACATTTTTAAGCCTACAGGGCATTGCACCAATGCTTTGTGTGTCATTGGCATAATGTGCAGGATATTGCCTTGCTTACTCCCAGCCCAGTCTCTATAGATTGTATATTTGCATGCAAAATAGGGTGGGGGTGGGCGTTTAGGGTTGGGGCTTTCTATGTTCCACCCTATGGGTGTAGCATGATACAAGGACAGAAAAGTGAAAGATGAACTCCAGGAAATACACATATTGTCTAAATACAAGAGACATGAGTATTCTCATTTTGTGTGCTTTGTGTATTTCTTCCAGATCTG
Source organism: Glandirana rugosa (assembly GCA_018402905.1). Lineage (NCBI taxonomy): Eukaryota > Metazoa > Chordata > Amphibia > Anura > Ranidae > Glandirana > Glandirana rugosa. The sequence continues at coordinate 3,539,571 of BLSH010117941.1, read as the reverse complement.
TGCAGCAATCCAATGTGGAGTTTTTCCTCTGTGCAGGAGCTTCCTGTAACAAAGACCAATCACTGCTCCCTTTCTTTCACTGGCCAATCCATCTCCTGATAAGAAAGAACCTGTGGAATCACTCTGCACATGCTCAGTTTGGTGTGTATTGCTAGTTTTTCTTTCTTGGGAGGAGGCATGTGATCAGCACAAGGCCAATCAACACTGTCCAGACAGAGGGTCAGGGGTCCTGCAGCCTCATAGGACAGTCAGAGTACAATTAAAACTCCTCCTACAAGTTTTAACCAGACACTGAGAGAAGTCACACGACTGCTATATACTGCTGATGGGAAAAGGTATTTAGCAGTTTATATTTACTAAAATAATTGCATTTCCATGTTGTCAGAGTACAATTAAAACTCCTCCTACAAGTTTTAACCAGACACTGAGAGAAGTCACGCAACTGCTATATACTGCTGATGGGAAAAGGTATTTAGCAGTTTATATTTACTAAAATAATTGCATTTCCATGTTCTATGTACTGCGGGGGACCAGATATAGTGAATGCAGGGTCCTAAATTAAGTAACACTTTAAGTTTTTTACCTGCCGCCCACTCAGTGTACAATTTCGGCAATGCTGAGATGAATGAACTCCCGAACATGTGCAGGAGTGATGTCATCTCAGCCTGGCCAATTAAATGGCTGGAGATTAGTACCTGGAAGCAGCCAAATATATCAGCGACCAGCAGTGAGCCCTGGGACAATGCAGAGCTGGAGAGGAGGTGAGTATAGGTCTACTTCAAGTAAAAATGTTTGTGCCTGAAGTTCAGATTTAAAGGTTAGCCAATGAAGCCAACAACATTTAAATCATAAGGCATGGTGTGAAGGATAACTGCCACAATTGCTTGTGCTCTCAACCGAACTGTCAAGCCACTAAAGTGGAATTAAACGCTCCTATAATTTTCAGCCAAAGAAGCTGCCATCTTGGCCTCTCTTTGATCTATAACTGCCATGATGATGCACATGGGACCAGTTATGACACCAGCCATTTACTGGTTTGACAGTTTGGTTGAAAGCACAAACAACTGCGACGGTTAGCATTCCTGGCATACCAGTAATGTAACAGATTTTTTTAAACGGTTAAATCAATAGGTTTAGTTTCGCTTTAAGTGGCTGGTATCATAACTGATCACATGTTCAGCACTATGGCCACTGCACATAAAAAAAGCTAAGACAGCAGGCTTCTTGGCTGTAAAATATAGGAGGGCTTAGTTCTACCTTAAACAATAATTTTGAAGGAAATGTCTTTTAATCCATTATACCTGTCATGGATCATATAAATGATTACGTATATGGTCATACACATCATAACCTGTCGAGGCATGGACTCTTGAATTTATCAGAACAGGCCACCGTCTTTCATTGCTCTGTGGTTCAGTTCTAATGCTCATGTGCCCATTGTAGGCACTTTTAGATGTGGACACGGGTCAGCATGGGCACCCTGACCGGTCTGCGGCAACGCAGTCCCATACATAACAAACTGCAATGCGCTGTTTGTTCTGACACCTTTCTATTACAGTACAACCAGCAATAACATTTTCATCCATTTCTTCAACTTCTGTTGGAGTCGGTTTTCACCAGGTTCCTTTTCTGTCTCAATACCCACCGGTTCTGAGTAACTACGACTAAGCACATCGGCCTAGGTTGTCTTCAACTTCTTTACCTACTTTTACAATAACGACCAACATGACATTATCTTTCCACAGTCTTGTTTGTCGCGTAACGTCAAACAATACATACCCTGACGCAACGGCGTCTGGCCAGTCCCACGGGTACGACTGGGCACAGGTGTAGATTTTCACGGATGTTACCCGTGTACTCGTAATCTTGACTTGGTGTCTCGTTACTTTCTGCCACCGGACAAGACTA
>BLSH010117941.1:3511434-3533375 GCA_018402905.1 Glandirana rugosa | reverse complement strand
GGTGGTGATATATCAGAGGTCTAAACAGACCCCCATATCTCTTATTTTGAGACAGAGAAAAGGAAATGAAGTCCCTTTTCTCTGCAGCACTTAAGATGCATAATTTATGTTGCTAGAAAGCCTGAAGGTATTTGGATTTTGGGTCTCTCTGTGTGCTAGGCTGTGAAAAAGTCTCACACATGTGGTATCCCTACACCCATAATCATTTCCCATATCCCTGTATATTGTGCTCACTAAAATGCACGTCCAAGAGTCTTTTAAGTCTATCAATACTTCCTGCTGACACCACTAATTGTGGAAGGGAGTTCAACATCCTTGTCGCCCTGACAGTGAAAAACCCCCTACGCAGCCTATAGTTAAATCGCTTCTCCTCCAGTTTCATTGAGTGACCCTGTGTCTTTCTACACTCCCTGAAACTGAAAATACTTCTTCATTTTTCCTAAAAATTGTGAGAAAAAAATTACAACTAAAAAAAAAAACCCCACTTACTAATGACCTTGGACTGCCTACTTTTCAAAAAGGGGCAATTTGGGGGGTATTTGTACTGTCCTGGCGTGTGTGGGCCTCATGAAATGAGATAGGCCGTCAGTACATCAGGATTGATCAATTTTCAAATATATTCCATAATTTGTAGACTATAACTTTCACACAGACTAAATAATATGCACTGATTTGGGTTATACGTTTTGACCTTTTATTTATGACAAAAAATTATTTCAAAATTTTATTTAAAAAATGTGAAAAGAAAAATGTTTTTTTTTTCCGAAAATTTCTATATTTTTTACATTTATATAGCAAAAGAATTTAAAACCCAGGATGATTAAAAACCACCAAAAGAAAGCTCTGTCTGTCTCAAAAAATGACCAAAAATGTAATTTGGGTACAGTGTTGCATGACTGAATAATTGTCATTCAAAGTGTGACAACTTATGACCAAATAAAAAAGTAAGAATTGAGGCTGGGTTCACACCATTGCGAATTGGATGTGGAGTTCACCACATCGAATTCGCAATAGCAGGAGATTTTGACCGTCTCTCTATGAAACCGTTTCACATATCACCAAAGCAGCTCCGGTGCAAATTTTCATAGGAGCCCTGTCTTTTGGTCCATTTCACATCTGAATTCAACCCAAAATTTGAGCTGAAATCGGACCTGAAACAGTGAACCAGGACGCCCGGACCCCTGTGGGAGCCGCATGGGTATTAGGTGTGAACCCAGCCTAAAGTGTGCAAGTGTCAACCAAATATAAGAAGAATCGTTCAACTGTGATCCTAACAATGATGCATAAAAATGTCCTGGTTATCTAAGGACTTGGTGACTCACGTGATATGGTAATCATGTGCATATATTTACACCTTGTACACCCTGTCCACATGCTGAACGCTTTGTTCAGAGCCGGACATAGACGGTTTAAATCTCGGCTGGTTCAGCAGGGACCAGCTGAGATTTAAACCATGTATGGGCAGGCTGAATGTACAAAAGCTAATTGATCAATCAACTTGGGTATAACCAGCCTCTCTGATTTTACATGTGATTATTGCCAGCAGCTATTATAGCTGCTAACACTAATCACTGTGCTCTCCCGGCGGGGATGGCTTTCACCCTGACTGTGTTGATGGGGAATCTAGCAAATTTTCTTTCCTGCAACTTTAGAACCTGCAGCTGTCTCGACTTTAGAGTGTGCAGCCGTTTTTGACTGTAGTGAGCCATGCAGAGGGGGCAGTGTAATGTGTGTTTGAGCATCACACTGTTGACTTTTTTATGTTTTTAACTTAAAGCATTATTAAATCCAAAACCAAACCCAAAATGTAATTAATTGCAATCATTAGATGTGGTGGCTGTATTCGTTTTCTTTTTTTTCCCTTTTGTTTTGACCTGGTGATCTGGCCAGTAACATACAGAAGAAAGTTGTGATCTGGCACAACCACCATGATCAAGCCTCCCATCCCTAAAAATACATAGAAGAGGCAAAAAAAGTGGTCATGGGACTTTAGATGAGGCTTGACATGAAAAGATCAATGTAGTAATAAAGAGTAAATTCATGAGTATTTATTGGCAACTATATAAAATATTGCCTAATCATAATATACAGAGTATATATCAACGAAATAATTCATATGGAATCAACACATAATGAGACACATGATAGAATAAGTACATAGATTCATCTCATGTCATACATGGTAGTACATAGTTGATAATTGCATGGCAAGAAGTATGAGTATATAATAAAATGGGTGACCAAATAACTCTTGGCGTTAAAAGACTCGACGCATTTCGTGGAGCTTGTCCACTCATCAGGAGTATCGTACAAGAGGTATCTATAATATAATTAAAGTTAAATATAATTAAAAAATATATATGAGTAAGGATATAATGGTCACTGGTTCCCCAATGGGGGATAAGAGGGAAAAGAGAGAGTCTAGGGGGGGAAGGGGGGACAACCTGCCCCTGTACTTACATGTGGCTCAAAAAATGATTAAACCCAGCGTCAAAGATGGGAAGTGCAGGCATCCAAAACTTCTGACCCGGGGCTCAGGCAGGATTAACCACCTCGGTCGAAGGAAAACAACCAGGAAACGAGCCAACAGATTCAAACCACATTGGTGGTGAGGTGCATGGAAATCGACTGGGGTCTGTGAAAAAAAATGTGTATATATATCTCCATGAGAAAATGTATAATAGGTGAAGTATGTGTGTCTATTTATCAACAAAGTATGTTACACCTTTCAGCAGAGCACCGAGATGTTGTCGAGCCAAACCACCAAGAAATAATTCTAGAGAATAGGATAGAGCACTGAATAGAAAGAGCAGACACCCATAGAGTGGTATGCAGCAAATGTGCCGGATATGGTCCGCACCCTCACCATCCTCGTGCGTTCGGCGTTTGGCATCACGTTGGTAGGCACCCGCCCACAGTCCTGGGTATAAGAACCAGGATCCAGCTGACATATCACTCCCTTTGTTACCACCCATAGATAGGCATTGGTGTGTCCCTCTTTCACCATATTTCCAGACACGTAAGGCTTTAGGAAATGTTGCTACCAACCTACACTTTCTCTTTTTCAACTTTTCATTTGCTGCATACCACTCTATGGGTGTCTGCTCTTTCTATTCAGTGCTCTATCCTATTCTCTAGAATTATTTCTTGGTGGTTTGGCTCGACAACATCTCGGTGCTCCGCTGAAAGGTGTAACATACTTTGTTGATATATAGACACACATACTTCACCTATTATACATTTTCTCATGGAGATATATATACACATTTTTTTTCACAGACCCCAGTTGATTTCCATGCACCTCACCACCAATGTGGTTTGAATCTGTTGGCTGGTTTCCTGGTTGTTTTCCTTCGACCGAGGTGGTTAACCCTGCCTCAGCCCAGAGCCAGAAGTTTTGGATGCCTGCACTTCCCATCTTTGACGCTGGATTTAATAATTTTTTGAGCCACATGTAAGTACAGGGGCAGGTTGTCCCCCCTTCCCCCCCTAGACTCTCTCTTTTCCCTCTTATCCCCCATTGAGGAACCAGTGACCATTATATCCTTACTCATATATATTTTTTAATTATATTTAATTTTAATTATATTATAGATACCTCTAGTACGATACTCCTGATGAGTGGACAAGCTCCATGAAACGCGTCGAGTCTTTTAACGTCAAGAGTTATTTGGTCACCCATTTTATTATATACTCATACTTCTTGCCATGCAATTATCAACTATGTACTACCATGTATGACATGAGATGAATCTATGTACTTATTCTATCGTGTGTCTCATTATGTGTTGATTCCATATGAATTATTTTGTTGATATATACTCTGTATATTATGATTAGGCAATATTTCATATAGTTGCCAATAAATACTCATGAATTTACTCTTTATTACTACATTGATCTTTTCATGTCAAGCCTCATCTAAAGTCCCATGACCACATTTTTTGCCTCTTCTGGCCAGTAACACGCCTCCTGTATGAAGGAGCAAAGGGATTCAGGTGGACAGCAGCATTGTCTATCTGGAGGGAGGGGAGTGTTAGATGGACTAGCAGATTTAGATACACTAACAAATTGAAGCCAAACTCCAGCTAAAAACTTTATAACTAAAGAGTAAAGGTTTTACATCAATAAGCAAAAGCTGATCATTGTAAGCACCCCTGTCAATGGTAAAGGGTTTGTTTCAACCCTCTAACCGTTACATCTGCAAGAGAGATTTTTGTTAAAAAAACAAAACAAAAAAAAAAAAAACACTTACTAGCTGGATCACCAGATGAAAATAGAAGAAATAAAGTCTAAAAAAGAAAACAAATAGAGCTATCACATCTAAGATTTGGTAAGCTGCAATATAATAAATGTATGCTTTTGGGTTTAGTACTGCTTTAATTTGAAGTGTACAGTTCATGTGCCCGTGTAGCAGAGTGTATACAGTGCCATAAAATGCTATGTCTGTATTTTACCGCAGCTCACTGCACCACACCTCTCAGTTGTATTGTATTGCAATTTTGTATTTTGGTGCAGGTTTGCTGCACTTTTTCATTGGCTTCTAATATGTCCCACGGTTTTGGTGCGCTTTCTAAAAAAAAAAGTTAGACCCCATACACGCTATACAACTTTTATTGTCAGATTTCCTTTAGATTTACCAAAACCATGTAGTGCAAGGGCCTGCCTGATTGCATACAAATTGAAACTCTTAAGGTTTGACCTCATATTACTGTATATGGTTTTGGTAAATATGAAGGAAAAAAATAATCGGAAAATTGTATAGTGTGTACCCAGCTTTAGTGTTTGGCTGCATTAAATATAGCACTCCCTATGTGCCTGATACCTTATCTCGCATGTGTCAAACACAAGGCCTGCGGGCCGAATCCTGCCCTCTAGGCCATTTCATGTGGCCCTTGCACCCAGGGGAAATGTGAAAGTGAGATGTGAGCAGCCTGTGAAAGAGAGCCGCTTCCTTCAGACTGTGCATAGCAAACCCCTAAACTCTGCACTCTGTACGTAGCACACCCCTGAACTCTGCACTCTATATGTACGCACCCCTGAACCCTGCACTTTATATGTACGCACCCCTGAACCCTGCACTCTGTATGTAGCAAACTCCTGAACTTTGCACTCTGTATGTAGCATACCCCTGACCTCTGCACTCTATGTAGCTCACCCCTGAACTCTGCACTCTGTATGTAACGCACCCCTGAACTTTGCACTTTGTATGTAGTGCATCCCTGAACTCTGCACTTTGTATGTAGCTCACCCCGGAACTCTGCATGTAGCGCACCCCTGAACTTTGCACTTTGTATGTAGTGCATCCCTGAACTCTGCACTTTGTATGTAGCTCACCCCGGAACTCTGCATGTAGCGCACCCCTGAACTTTGCACTCTGTATGTAGCAAATCCCTGAACTCTGCACTCTGTATGTAGCGCACCCCTGAACTTCATACATAACGCACTCCTGGTATTTATTGCCCCTTTAAGATCCTCCTACTGCAATTTGGCCACACCCACTGTTCGATGTGGTTCGGTGGGGTGTGTGGTTGAGTTCTTTCACCTTTTTCTCTGAGAAATAAACCCTGCATAAATATATAGTAAATAAAAAAGATAAAGGTGCGGCGAGGAACATTAAAAGAGAAGTAAGGGTTTCTTTTTCTTTTCCCCATTCATACTTACCTAGGTGGATGCAGCATCAGTCCAATGCTGCATCTGTCCACTGACATCGCCGATCACTCGGTTTTTACAACTCCGTGAGCAGAGAGCTGCAGACTGTCAGTCACACCTCTCTGCTCATCTCCCTCCACGCTCATTGGAGCGCTGGGCTGTGGAGGGGGCTGAGCGGGCCATCTCAGGCTCTCAGTGGCTTACTGAGATGGGTGTGGGTCCAGACTCCCATTGTCGGAATGACCCAGTGCCTGGACTGACATCCCTGACGTCAGCAGAGAGCGGACTTCAGTCCGCTCTCTGCTGAAAACGGGTCACAGGAGTGCAAAACGAATTGCACCCCTGTGATCCATAGGAGAAACAAGTTTTGGCTGGACTTCTTTTCAAGAGTTAAAAATCATAAAAGTCCATAATAACAGTCCACAGGAGATGTCCGAAAGGGCTTCTGATGTTAAAGTGCAGCTAAACAGCACATAAGTGAGGAAACCACCATGTCCAACTTAAAGTCGCAGCGACTTCTGAGTAGTTCATGCACTACTTTAGTCCAACATTAATGCAACTTGAGGGCTATCAAAAGTAGCATGAAAGTCGTACCTGAATGTTTTACTTGCAACAATGGGTCCAACTTTGCAGAAGGACAACAACTCGCATCCTAGTTGCACCCATCCAAAGTTGCATCATAGTTGCACTCCGAAGTCACATGACTTTGGAGTCATACAAATCAAGTGTGAATGGAGGCTTAAAGAGTCAGGCAGGCCATACACAATTAAATTTTTTTCTAGTTCTAGTTCAACCAGTGGGTTGAACGAAAGAAAATAAAGGGATTCCCCCATCCACCTTTTAGTAGTGGGTGGAGGAATCCCTCCCGCAGAGCTATTGTATTCTGACAGCAGGGAGGCTTCCCTACCATCAGAATACACTGATCAGCACTGCTGGCTATAGCTGGCAGCACTGATTGAGCAAAAAACCAACAGGCTGGTTGTACAGAAGTCGATTGAGAGATTGACTCCTGTACAAGCAGCCTGCCCATAGATCGAAGGAAATTTGGCAGGTCCCTTCTGAACCGGATGCGTTTTGATCTATCTATTGCCAGCTTTAGTGACACAGAGCTAGCATGCTAAATTGAATTTCAGACTTTTCAAACTTCTCTGACAACATGATAAGTGGTTTTCTAGGTAGTAAAGCTTGGATATGAATGACAGCTCACAAATCAGCACAAGCCTCCTATGTCACTACAGGACAAAGTATTGATGTAGGGGTTGGTGGGAGGAACCACACAGTGCTGCAGGAGACACAACATCTACATCTCCCACATGTGTCCGATTCTGAACAGATCTCATGGGAAGCTGGTTTATTTCAGTGGAGCTTGTTAAAGCTTTACCATGTTTCAGGCAAAAAGGTTGACCCTCATGTGATCACCATCCAAGTGTATTAACAACCAGGTTAATGTGTGGCAGAACGATTGCATGATTTTGTGAGGCTGTGCTCCATACAGTTTTCACACTGCTTTTCCATGAATGTTTGAATGAACTGTGCAGACCTGTGTGTGCTTTCCTGCAGTCTAATAAATCAGGAGCAGGAAAAAGAAACCTTTTCATTTCTATGTGGTCATTTCACAGTGCCATATTGTGGTGCTGCATAGTAACATAAACAGATTTCAACAGGAATGTTGGTGGCATAGAAAACCCATTATAACACACAAAACTGCATGCGGTTTGGGATTACTTTGCGTTATTCAGAACAAGTTATTTACTAATGTTAGTTTTCACCAACATATTTGGTAAGTTAAGCAGTTCATATAATGTATGTATGGTGTTGTTACATTGTCTGCTGTGAGAAGTTAGGGGAGACAATCAGAGTGGCTTTCAAGATCCCTGGGCCCTCAACTGATCACACAAGGGCTTTGCTTGTTTACAGCAGGCTTATCCTTTTGTTGTCATTCATTGCCTAGAAACCTCCAACAGCAAGCTGCATGCATGAATTTACCACATCCTAGCAACCTCTGCTCAATGATCAACTAGCAGGAATACAAATTGTTTGGTCTGCTAATCTAAACTGGATTATCAGCAAACTTCTGAAACATTTGCTGTCATATATCCCTCTCTCCCACACAGACAATCCTCACAGTATTAATAGTTATGTTCAATATTTCATTTCATTTAATACGATTAAATCGGTGCTGGAATTAGATTTTTTTTTCCAATTGGTGAATCATATTTATGTTTTGATACTTTAAAGTGGCCATTGCCAGGATTGATAACTCATCTGACATTGCTAATGGTTTTCACAAATAAAAATGCAACATTTTAAACTCTTTTTATTGAAAAGATGTGCATAGAAAAAGACATAATGGTCCAAAGACCAATAGATTTAATGTGTCCAAGGAAGGTTACATTGTAAAATGCACCATTTTAACAGTTTGTGAGGTCTTTTTGTGCACAGCCAAAACATTCTTTTACTGTGTTGGCCATGTCAAATAGGTAATGTATTTGCAGAAAGTCTCTTTTTTCAATTTTTTACTTAGGAAATCCTAGTTGCTTGTACTGTATGTGTATATAATGAGAGTTCAAGGCCCTGCCGCTGTGAAAATAGGAGAAAATGACACTGTATTTGCATTAAGACTTAAATTGATAAAGGCTCACAGTTTTTTTTTTTCTTTTTTTAAATAAGAAATGTGTCATACTCACCACCTCTGTGCAGTGGCTTTGCACAGAGTGGCCTCTAACCCCATCTTCTGGGGTCCCCCATCGGTGCTCCCGGCTCCTCCTCTTCTCGAGTGACCACCACAGGGAAGCGCTTCCCTGGGGTCACCCGTGCGGGCGCACTCCCGTGTCCTGCTGTTGTGTGCATTCAGACAAACAGCAGAACTCCTTGTGGTGTTCATGTCCAATTTTCTTTTCCTTTTTATATTTGAAATCTTCAGTAATTTTACATTGGCTGAGCTTGATCCACTTAATAGAACGGGTGAGGTTTAGAACTTTCTAAAGGTGCTATTGACATGAAATGTTCATCATATGTTGGTAACAACTCATGCAATCCATACATGCACAGAAACCAAACAAATAAGTGCAGAAATGAAGTTATGTGTAATAAAATTGAATGACACAGGGAAAATATATTGATTACGCTAACTAAAATGTATTTAATACTTCTTACAAAATCCTTTGTTGGTAAGGACAGCTTTAAGATGCCTCCTGTATGGAGAAACTAGTCATATGCATTGCTCAGGGGTGATTTTGGCCCATTCTTCCACACAAACAGTCTTCAAATCTTGAAGGTTCCGTGGGCCTCTTCTATGAGCCCCGATCTTTAGTTCTTTCCATAGATTTTCTGTTGGATTCAAGTCAGGTGATTGGCTGGGCCATTCTAGCAGCTTTATTTTCTTTCTTTGAAACCAATTGGAAGTTTCCTTGTTTTATGTTTGGGATCATTGTCTTGCTGAAATGTCCACCCTTGTTTCATCTTCTTTTACAAAAGGTTTATTAGTAGATAAACCAACATAGTTAGGCAAAGGAATTCAACGGTTATATCATGTAATGATCCAATATGAAGCAATGACAAAAACGGGTATATACTTAGAAAATAACACAGGCTGTAATATCTCTGAAATTAGAGTCCTAATACTCCAGATATCATCTTACTAATGTAGTGTCCTATGTAGCGGATCCAGGCTACCTGGAGGGTTTAACAGATCCGGAAGTGATAACTAACAATTATTTTGCCTAGCTTAACTAGGCAGTTATGAACAAAGCTTAGAGGTTCTCCGTTGAGAAGGACCAACCTAACATTGTTTACTTGACTGGTATCATTGTAACCATCCTGGCCAGGGCAGTGCCTGGCGGCCTCATGAACGTATAGGTGGGCATTTAAGTCGTATTGAACAGGCAAAGTGGAAGGTTAAAGAAAAGAGGATGAGAAGTTGGAGTAGAGCGGTAGAGAGTAGGTGAAGAGAGAGTAAAATAAAGGAAAGGGAAAGAAGGAAGAAAAAGAAGAAAGGAAAAAGAGAGTCCACAGGGGGTGCGTCAGGGGTCTTCTAAATTGAAAGAAGTATTTTATCAAATCGAGAGGGGTAAGAATAGGAGATTCACAGCTGCCCTGAGGTATTTATTCTGGGTGTCTAGTAGAATAAACGTCAGTTTCTCATTTACCATAATATCGTTCATGTGATTTTTGACAGCCTCAAAACTCAGCAAAGGGGTTTTCCAAGATTTGGCAATAGTTAATTTAGTTGCAGTAAAAAGATGTTGGGCCAGTTGCCTTTCTGGGCGTGACAGTTGAACAATTGGTTTGCCCAGAAGGGCTTCGTAGGGGTCCCTCTTAAGGTTAACATGAAACAGGTTTCGAAACAGAGCATAGATTCTGACCCATAGCCTGCAGACCTTTGGACATGACCACCAAATGTGGGCCATAGATCCTTCCTGTGAATAACCTCGCAAACAAAGAGGAGAGTAGTTGGGGATAAACACCCTCGCTTCATCTTCATCATCCTGGTAGATGGCAGCAGATTTTTATCAAGAATGTCTTGGTACCCTTTTTCCATTCATTCAATGATAAGAAGTTTGCCAGTACTGTATCCTGAAAAACAGCCCCATACCATGATGTTCCATCTACAAACTTCACTGTTGGTATGGGGTTGTTTTTGGGGTGATGTGCAATGCCACTTGACCTCCAAACATGGTGTGCATTATGGCATCCAAAGAGTTCAATTTTGGTCCCATCTGAGCAGACCTATATTCTCCCAGTATTTCACAGGCCTGTCTAACTGTTGTGCAGCAAACTTTAAATGAGCTTCAACATGCTTTTTCTTCAGCAATGGAGTCTTGCGTGGTGAGCATGCATACAGGCCATAGCGGCTGAGTGCATTACTTAGGGCCCTTTCACACTGGCTTTCCAATCAGGTCCGCCTGTCCGTTTTTCAGGCGGACCTGATGGAGCGGCGGAAGTCAGCGGAGACGTATCTGCTGACATCCATCCGCCGCTCTCTGATCCGATCCTGTCTGTGAAATCCAAACGGATGGAAACCAATTTTACATCCGTCTGTAGAATAGGATTGGAGCAGATCAAATGGCAAAGGACAGGCAGTCCATTGTCATCTGATCTCCATAGAGCAGAGCTGGGCTCTGACAGTTCCATCTCCGCTCAGCAAACGGAATCCGAAAACAGAAAAGCCACGTGAAAGGGCCCTTATTGTTTTCTTTGAAGCAATTGTACCTGCTTACTCCAGGTCTTTCCGAAGCTCTCCACAAGGTCCTTGACTCTTGGACAGAACATTCAGAAGTTTAGAAATCCTTCTGTAACCAATGCCATCAGTATGTTTTGCAACAAAAGGTTGCAAGGGAATTGCTTTTACCCATCATGAGATGTTTTTTGTGTAACACCTTGGTAATGAGACACCTTTTTATAGGCATACAGTTGAGACTCAACCAGCTGATATTAATTTGCACTGACGAGGGGCAGGATTGCTTTCTAATTACTGATCAAATTCAGCTGGTGTCTTGACTTTCCATGCCTTTTTGCACCTCCCTTTCTTCATGTGTTCAATACTTTTTCCCCATCTCATTCCATTATATTACACATAACTTAATTTCTGAACATATTCGTTTTTGGTTTCTTGGTATGTATGGGTTGCATAAGTTGTTGCCGACACGTGGCGAAAATTTCATGTCAATAGCACCATTATAAATATATTTACCTATAAAAATGGGAATGTTCAATACTTATTTTACCCACTGTATTTTAGCTCTGCTCTCCATATATGGAATTGCTTTTTCTATGGTTACGTACAGACTAGTCAATGAATAAGTATGCAAAGCAAGACTGTAATTTAGTTTCTATTGTTGTCTTATTTTCGACATCTGATCACCATCTTGTTTACTTTATTAGAAATATCTCCACAATGGGGGACGATATAGATTATTTTATTGAAGTGCAGAGGGCTAAGCTTGCTCAAGATAAAGCAACCCTGGAAAAGGATCCACCGTACATGGAAATTAAGGTAAATAAATATCTTTGTTTTGTTTTAAGAACACTGATTCTGCAATGATTTCTTTTAAAAGTTTCTCAAATGATTTTCCTTTGAGATATAAATACTTTAAAGTGTTTGTAAAGGCTAAAGGTTTGTTTTTACCTTGCATGCTCTGCATCCAGTGAGATCAGGCTCAATATTTACCTGAGCCTGATCTCTCCTGCACTGTGTCTGTCTCTCTCTCTCTCCGTGGTGGAGCCAGGAGCACCAGCAGGGGACCCCCTGAAGAGGATAATTGGGGTAAGTATAACATGTTTGTTTTTTTTTTTTTTTTGTTTTTTTTAATTACGCTTTGGAATCAGTTTAAATTTGCTGAGATGATAAACCTGAAACATAAATAATGAAAGGAAAGTCTGGGTGGCTGCACACCAAACTGAGACCCAAATGCCCTTATTCGCATAAAACCATGAAGAACATGAAGAGCACTACATGCACAAGCAAGAGAGGAACAGCTTACCTGTTTCGCACACGAATTGTGCTTTATCAAAGCCCATTTGTTTCATCTATGAGCTGGTAATTTATACCTAGCCAGACCCTCCCCCATGGGGGTGTCAGCAGGTTAATTAACCAATTCAATACCATGTTCTTATCATTGCTTAAAGTGGTTGTTAAGCCACTTAATGCACTTTATCCCATCCTGACTGTTTAATAATCCTATGTGCCCCTGTGCCTGTTTTATAAAAATAAGCCGTTCTTTACCTTGACCCGCTGGTTCTCTCCTCTCCTCGTATGACAGCTGCAGTGGGCGGGGCCGAGGAGTCCACACTGACGTCAGTTGGGAGGAGAGGAGAGAGGCGGCAGTTCACGTGAGCGGCAATCGCAGCTCTGAAAACTGGTAAAGAGCGGCTTATTTTTACAAAACGGGCACATAGGATAATTAAACAGTCAGGATGGGATAAAGTTTAAAGCTCTCATTGGCCCTCTTATGACTCATCTCCCCTCTCTTCCTGGCAAATTCATGAGAGTAAGAGAGAGAGCTGTGCATGATGTCATAAGCCTAGGCTAATGACCAGACAAGAAAGAGAAAGTGGGCTGTATAAGGTATTTACTGGAAAATTTACAGAATTTACAGAAAAAATGTTTTACTATGTAAAGTTAAAACAACAAGGGCAGAAGATTTAATAGATGGAAAGTTGAAAAATAACTGAAGGTCCACTTTAAGGGAACAGGATCAATATTTTTTTTGTTTAGGTTGACAACCGCTTTAACAATCAAAAACTTGTGTTAGGCCCCTTTCACGTGGACTCCGCCAGCTCAGCGGGAGATCACTCCGTTGATCTCTGCTGAGCCAGCGGATGATAGGTCCGTCTCTGCTCACTGTGCAGGGATAGACCTGTCACAGCCCCGCTGTTTTCAATGGAAAGATCGGATGAAAATGGACTGCATGTCCGTTTTCATCCAATCTGCTGGACGGATGGCGAACGCATCGCCATACTTCTATTTTGAGTGGATCTTGTCGGATTGGATGGCAGACGGGTGTCAGCGGACAATAGCAACAAAAAGCCACTATCAAAAGCGCTGAATGGAAACTCCTGTGGGTGAGGAGCAGTGGGTCATTGGATGATCACAGAACAGAATCTGGAGAAGTCAGTACATTGAAGCAAAACATACGTTTATTGAAACATAGATTAAAATTGTAATGCCAACAAGCTGTGAGATTCTCCCAAAAATGTAATGTTGAATGACCAAAAAAATCACTAAACAGTACCTTTACTCCCAGGGACCTGCAATGGAAGGCAGTGCTGCAATGGTATGGTATGCTCCTGTATAAGCCGCTCAATCACCGTCATGAAGAGGGGAGGGATGGATCAATGGCCAGATGGATGGAAACTCCTGCCGGGCTAATAAGCTGATGGTAAGCGGTGAGACAGCCCTGATGGAACAGGGAGCAGATCCGTCGCTAGATAAGCCTCTAGCATGGATCAGCAGGTGAAAAACCACCTGGGTGTGACGTCATTCACTCGGGAAGTTGAAATCCAAAGCGAGGCTTGGTGTAGGGGGAAGTGGATTTGGACTATACAGGAGCACACCATACCATCGCAGCACTGCCTTCCATTGCAGGTCCCTGGGAGTAAAGGTACTGTTTAGTGTTTTTTCGGTCATCCAACTTTCCATTTTTGGGAGGATCTCACAGCTTGTTGGCATTACAATTTTTATCTATGTTTCAATAAAGTAATGTTTTGCTTCAATGTACTGACTTCTCCAGAGTTTGTTGAAGATGAAACATATCCCAAGCTATTATCCATGGGTATTAGGATAGTTCCTCGCTGGGCTCCCTCTCTAGGTAGATTTCTATCTCCCAGTGATTTTCAATCTAAGGCGTAGAGGAGAACCTGGTTGGATTTTACTGGTAATTATAAGTGTGGGATTGACAACTGACTGTGTTGCCCCTGCATTTTAAAGGGAGATACATTTAGATTTACAAACTATAACAGAGAATTTACCATTAAGGAATGTATAAACTGTAATACCAGGAATGTTATATATTTAATTATCTATAGAATATGCCATATTCAGTATATTGGCAGGACTACGAAAAGGCTGTGAGATTGCCTCAATGACCATTTATACAATATTGAAAAGGATCATAGTACAAATGTGGCGAGACATTTCAATAATGTTCATGGGAGTGATATCTCTGCCTTACAAATACAGGATATTGAAAAAGTTGTAGTCCCTAAAAGAGGTGGAGATTTGTTGAAAATTCTCTGCAAATGCGAGGTGTTCTGGATATTTCACGTTCAAACCAGAATTCCATCGGGGTTACATTTTGAATGGGATCCCACCCATTAATATGATTGATGGATTACAAGAACTGTGATCAATTTGATGAATATTTATGTTAAAACATGTATGTGTATATATGGATTGCAGTAATGATCCTATATCCATCAACATGGTATTATTTTCTTGGAACGTTCTAATAATTTCTTCTATTGATATTCCTCTATTGCCATTTTTTTGTGACTAGTGGCTCTTTTATGTTGTTACCTGGGCTGTTTATCACTTTAGTAGTCTAGTTTTTGAATTTACCTTAAATCCACATAGATGGATAAAGTATGAACAGATAATAGATTATATCGTCATTTGGGTCTGGCTTTACCGTTTCATATGTTTTTATCTTGCATATATGTATATATGTATTTTTGTATCATTGCTTTTACACTTTATTATTTGTGTTTTTCTGTTATTGATTGTTAAGCAGTGATAAGAACATGGTATTGGTCAATTAACCTGCTGACTATGGATGGGCTCGGGTGTGTTCGAAACTGCACGTGTCCGAGCCCGCTAGGAAGTTTGCACGGCGCCATGCTAATCACAGGCAGTGAAACATTTCCCGATGCGAAGCTGCAGCGATTGGGAAATGTTTCACTGCCTGTGATTAGCGCATCACAGCGCAAACTTCTTGACGGGATTGGGCATGTTCGGCTCCGAACACGCCCGAGCCCATTCCTGCTGCTGACACCCCCACGGGGGAGGGTCTGGCTAGGTATAAATTACCAGTTCATAGATGAAACAAATGGGCTTTGATAAGGCACAATTAGTGTGCGAAACATGTAAGCCGTTCCTCCCTTGTTTGTACCTGTAGTGCTCTTCATGTTCTATTTGTTTTTATGGGATTAAAGGCATTTGTATCTCAGTTTGGTGTGCAGCCATCCAGAGTTTCCTTTCATTACTGTTTCAGCTGCGACTGGGTGAGCAACCCTACAGTAAGACCCATTTCACACTGAGGCGGTTTTCAGATGCTTTTACGCTAAAAATAGCGCCTAAAAAGCACCTGAAAACTGCCTCCTATTCATTCCAATGTGTGCTTTCACACTGGGGCGGTGCGGTGAAAAAAGTCCTGCTAGCAGCAGCTTTGGGGCCTGTTTGGAGCTCTTTAAAAAGTGCCTCAAAAACGCCCTTGCTGATTGAAATGGATGGGCAGCGCTTCCAAAGTGTCTTAAAAGTGCTTCGAAAAGTGCCGCAAAATGGCTAGCATACCGCTAGCGCCTCAAAAGCGCAGCAAAAACAATCAGCGTTTTCTCTGCAGCTTTTGCAGCACTTCAGTGTGAAAGGGTCTAAGGAGATCATGCCCATTCCCTACGTTATCCAAAACTTAAAAAAAATGAAAGGTTTGGAGATATGATGCCATGATACTAGCCAATAATTACATTTAGATAATGTGTTCCTATCAGAACAGTCCTTTTCAAGTTATATTTTAATTCTACCAGCCACACAGGTTTAATATTTTTTTAAATGGGGAAAAATGTGAGTATACATGAGTGTGGCTGTGTTTGGTGTATAAAATTGTTCAATCTAAACTCCAGGCAAAAACCATGTGCCGTGTTCTCATGCGGTACGATTTTCAACCCATTCATTTGAAAAGGCTGCAAATCGCATCAGAACGCAGAAATAGTAGTGCGTAATATACTTTTAAAAACGTGCCCTAACAAATTACATGGTACTGTGGTACCATGCGATTTTGCATTTGGGGTACTGTTAACAGTACATTGACACACAGCAGGTCGCATGGGCAGTGCGTTTGAGCTCCTTCCGTGTGCTGGTGTGAGCCGGTCCTGTTATGTATTTATGAATTAACTAATTATCAGAGTATTTTTACATAGAACTGGTAATATATACTTTTTCTTGCTTTCTTAAGGCCTCATACACACGGACGTTTTTTGACATCAACGTTTTTTGGCGTTTTTTGCAGCTCTCCATGTTAGTCAATGGCCCCATAAAAACGCCAACGTTTTTTAGCTGTAGAAGGCTTCGGCGTTAGTGAGCTGAAACTAGAACCCACGGCCAGTGCATTCTGAGGCTGTAATGTTTTGGCGATTATGACGCCAACGCCGCAAAACGCTCATGCTCACCAACGACGTACCGACGTTAACCGGCGTTTTTGGCGCTGACATTTTTAGGTTGAAAAATAGTAGAGGATTTTTTTTTTTTTTTAAACGCCTACGCTCACTAACGCTCATTAGCGCCGATTCAAAACGCAGAAAAACACGCAGATTTTTCCCTGATGTCTGACCCGACCTTTTGCTTATTTTTAAACATACGCCCGTGTGTATGAGGCCTTAGAAATAACATTGTTTTGTGTATTGAATGCAGAGAAGCAACAAGCTCAGTGAAAGTACATTGCATAACAGGATTGCAACACTTATTTGTCTGAGGGATAATCAGCTAAAGTAGTCCAAGTGTTTTAACAGCATTATGATGCAAAATAGAGACTCATTGAAACATTTTATGTCCAAAGACTATCAAAAGTTTTGTTTTCCATAGCTATTGTATGCCTATTTACATGTGTTATCCTGCCAAGATATTAACGTTTTATATTACGCATTATGTATTTTTCCTTTCTGCCCTGTGCTCTCTCCCTTGCTTGTGTTTTAATCCGTTTAAGATTTTATTGTTTGAGTATGTCTTTAACCAAGAGACTTTAACCAGTTCCCCTCTGGAGCATTTTGTTTTTTGTTTTTCCATATACAGTCAGGTCCATAAATATTGGGATATCGACACAATTCTAATCTTTTTGGCTCTATACACCATCACAATGGATTTGAAATGAAACGAAACAAGATGTGCTTTAACTGCAGACTTTCAGCTTTAATTTGAGTATTTACATCCAAATCAGGTGAACAGTGTAGGAATTAGAACAGTTTGTATATATGCCTCCCACTTTTTAAGGGACCAAAAGTAATCGGACAATTGGCTGCTCAGCTGTTCTATGGCCAGGTGTGTGTTATTCCCTCTTTATCCCATTTACAAGGAGCAGATAATAGCTCCAGAGTTCATTTCAAGTGTGCTATTTGCATTTGGAATCTGTTGCTGTTAACTCTCAATATGAGATCCAAAGAGCTGTCACTATCAGTGAAGCAAGCCATCATTGGGCTGAAAAAACAAAACAAACCCATCAGAGAGATAGCAAAAACATTAGGTGTGGCCAAATAAACTGTTTGGAACATCCTTAAAAAGAAAGAACGCACCGGTGAGCTCAGCAACACCAAAAGACCCGGAAGACCACAGAAAACAACTGTGGTGGATGACCGAAGAATTCTTTCCCTGGTGAAGAAAACACCCTTCACAACGGTTGGCCAGATCAAGAACACTCTCCAGGAGGTAGGTGTATGTGTGTCAAAGTCAACAATTAAGAGAAGACTTCTCCAGAGTGAATACAGAGGGTTCACCACAAGATGTAAACCATTGGTGAGCCTCAAAAACAGGAAGGCCAGATTAGAGTTTGCTATACAACATCTAAAAAGCCTTCACAGTTCTGGAACAACATCCTATGGACAGATGAGAAAAAGACCAACTTGTACCAGAGTGATGGGAAGAGAAGAGTATGGAGAAGGAAAGGAACTGCTCATGATCCAAAGCATACCACCTCATTAGTGAAGCATGGTGGTGGTAGTGTCATGGCGTGGGCATTTATGGCTACCAATGGAACTGGTTCTCTTGTATTTATTGATTATGTGACTGCTGACAAAAGCAGCAGGATGAATTCTGAAGTGTTTCGTGCAATATTATCTGCTCATATTCAGCCAAATGCTTCAGAACTCATTTGGAAGGTGCTTCACAGTGCAGATGGACAATGACCCGAAGCATACTGCGAAAGCAACCAAAGAGTTTTTTAAGGGAAAGAAGTGGAATGTTATGCAATGGCCAAGTCAATTACCTGACCTGAATCCGATTGAGCATGCATTTCACTTGCTGAAGACAAAACTGTAGGGAAAATGCCCCAAGAACAAGCAGGAACTGAAGACAGTTGCAGTAGAGGCCTGGCAGAGCATCAATGGGGATGAAACCCAGCGTCTGGTGATGTCTATACGTTCTAGACTTCAGGCTGTAATTGACTGCAAGGGATTTGAAACCAAGTATTAAAAAGTGAAAGTTTGATTTATGATTGTTAAATCTGTCCCATTACTTTTGGTCCCTTAAAAAGTGGAAGGCACATATAAACTGTTCTAATTCCTACAATGGTCACCTGATTTGGATGTAAATGCCCTCAAATTAAAGCTGAAAGTCTGCAGTTAAAGCACATCTTGTTTGTTTCATTTCAAATCCATTGTGGTGTATAGAGCCAGAAAGATTAGAATTGTGTCGATGCCCCAATATTTATGGACCTGACTGTACATGGTAAAATCTGCATTTTTGGCTATACAATTATGTAAACCCCCCCAAAATATGGTATATTTTATGAATTAAGAGGTCACGTAGAATAAAAAGATGGTAGTTGCAATTTTTCTCCCCTCACCTTTCAGGACAGCACAATGGAGAGAGCGTAGCTCCACCTCTTTACAGGAAACACTGCGTGACAACGCCCCTTTAAAAACTTCCACCATGCCATCAGTCTTAGTGTTTCCTCCGCCATGGTGGAAGCGCTGATGGGGAACCAGGAGGTGGCTGCGCTCTCTCCAAAGGAGGGGGATTTCTTTTATTTCCTGGTGCAGTACCTGTTTTTGGACCAGCCCAGCACCTCCCCGGACGAGAGGGTGGTGCTCCGGTGTCACCTTCCTTCGACGGCCCATAGGGGTGATGGTCTGCGGGGGGAAACCCGTCCCTGGTGTCCGGAGGCCGCGGGCGTGCTGAGGCGTGCATGCCAGGCTATTCCTGGTGATGCCGGCTCCGGATCCCGGACAACGTTCCGGGGGGTGGGACTTCCGGCAGGGCGTGCGGAGAGTGGTTCCAGCCGCTGGAATGCAGGTGGAAGGGGTGGGTCAGTAGACTGGGACTTCCTTCCGGCCCTCGAACGCGAGGTCGCCGGGAAAAGGGAAAGCTTTAAAAAGCAAGAGAGATTCGGTTCCACGCTGCACGGCTATGGAAATCTCGGAGCAGTCGGTTGGAACGGCGGATGCAGGCGCCCTGAATCCCAGTCATGCCCAGGTAAGAGAGACACAAGGGGGTCTTTTTCTTGCATATGGGTGGTTTTGGTCTGTATATGGTATGCCTTCCTAGAGGAAGCCTGCGCTGTCTGTGGGAGAGTAAACTGTTCTCTGACAGATGGCAAGGAGGGAGCATGGTTGGATGTGTATATAGTTTTGGCTGCTATGGGTGCAGAGATTTTGACAAATTGTATATTTATGTCTTCTAGGCCAAAGCTTCTGCCAAAGTGGGGTCAGGGAGGAAATGCCCTTCCTGCAAAAAAGTTCTAAAAGATTCTTGGCCCAAACCTCTTTGCAGATCCTGCATTGCGGATCTTGTTAAAGAGGAAGCAGCACAGGAGTGCAAGGAGTTGTTCTCGTAAGTTAGGAAGGAATTAGCAGAGACAATGGGATCAGTTTGTTCCCTTATTAAGAAACAGGGGTCAAAACACAGCCAAGGCTCCCATTCGGATCCTCTGCCATCTACCTCACGTCAGGAGGAGGAAGAGTCAGAGGAGTTGAGTGGCAGTGTCTCTCCCTCAGAAGACTCTGAGGGGGAGGAGGTGGAATAGGAGGCTAGGGCCTCTCGTTATAAGCTCACACTGGAGCAAGTGGATAGTCTATTGAAGACGGTATACACCACCCTAGAGATACAGGAGGAAAAAGCTCAGCTTTCGGTTCACGATCGAATGTATCAGGGCATGGAAGGATCTAAACAGAGAGTTTTTCCTGTCCATAGACTCCTTACAGAGACAATTAAAAGGGAGTGGAAAGATCCTGAAAAAGGACAATTTTTCTCCCGATCCCTTAAAATGAGGATTCCCTTTGATGAGGACGAAAGCTGCGTTTGGAACAAGAGACCAAAAATCGACACAGCTTTCTCCCAGGTCTCAAGGCGGACTGATTTGACCTTTGAGGACATGGGAGTGTTAAAGGATGACATGGATAAGAGGGCAGACTCCCTCTTGCGGAAAGCATGGGACTCCTCCTTATCCAACATGAAACCGGTACTGGCATCTACTGTAGTAGCAAGAAACCTGGAATGTTGGTTAGAGAAATTGAAGGGCCATGTAGAGGCAGGTACTTCCAGAAAAGATCTTCTGGAATCCTTTCCTACGCTGTTAAATGCTGTAAAGTATATGGCTGACGCATCAGCTGAATCAGTCAGAATGTCAGCAAGGTCATCAGCTTTAATAAATTCAGCCAGGCGAGCGCTTTGGCTCAAGACCTGGTCAGGCGATTCAGCTTCGAAGATAAAGTTATGCGGCATTCCTTTCACGGGGGATTTACTTTTTGGGCCAGAGTTGGCCACAGTATTAGACAGAACGGCTGATAGGAAAAAAGCCTTCCCACAAAAGAAGAAGGCATTGCCACTACGAAAGAATTTTCGTAATTTTCACCAGACCCATAAGGAAAGGGAACAGGGTCAGAGGAAGGCCTGGGTTCCACAGAAGGGAAGGGGTAGAGGAGGAGTACTCTTTAGAACCCCTGAACCAAACACCAAGAAGCAATGACGATCACCTTCCAGTAGGAGGAAAGCTGCAGTCTTTCTTCCAGAATTGGGAGAAAGTGACAAGCAGTACATTTGTCTTGAAGATCATCAGGCTGGGTTACCACCTAGAATTTTCTCAGAATCCCCCACGGCAGTTCTACATCACAAAGCTACAGAAGGATCGGGAAAAAGCCCTGGCTATGACGTCCCTACTCAGGGATCTGAAGCAACAGGGGGCCATCATACAGGTCCCAGAAGATCAGAAGGGGGCAGGATTTTATTCTCATGTTTTTTTAGTGAAAAAGCCGGCTGGGAATTTTCGCATAATCCTGAATTTAAAGATCCTGATAAGTTACAAAAGGTTCAGGATGGATACCATTTTTTCGGTACGGAATCTGCTCACACCAAACTGCTTTATGGCTTCGATCGATCTGAGGGATGTGTACCTTCACATTCCCATCGCAGAGTCAGCCCAAAAATTTTTGAGGTTTGCAGTAAGCAGGGAGGGAAGAGTGAGCCACTTTCAGTTCAAGGCTCTGCAGTTACCAAGATCTCGGAGACGATCGTGGAAGCATTTATAGGACCGTCTCGGAACTTGACTTTCACCGAGTGAGAAGGGAGGGACGAATGACGTTTGGAGTTTTTAAAAACCCGACTGAGACGCTACCCTTACACTTCCATGTGTAGGGAGTCTAGCTAGCTTCGGTATTTCGTCAAACCACACTCGTCTAAGGCATGGCTTTTTTACCATAGGTAGGACTTGGAAAACATTGAATAGTCCTAGAAATTTAAGTCCTAATACGCTTTTAAGGGTCGGCCGAAAAAGTGATTTTTTTGTACTCTTATTTTAGGACGGGGGAAGACTAGAAGACCCTGGACATACTACCGGGGGACAACGAAGTCTAGGGACTCATCCCTGCAGTAT
>BLSH010117941.1:3496350-3508266 GCA_018402905.1 Glandirana rugosa | reverse complement strand
ATATATATATATATATATATATATATATTATATATATATATATATATATATATATATATATATATATATATATATATATGGATGAGTATATGAGATATAATCGCAGGTGCTCGATGTGTATTTATGTTTTCCAGCATGTCGGAGGAGTTCTTTAAGATGACTGATGGCATGGTGGAAGCTGCTGTTTTTAAAGGGGCGTTGTCATGCAGTGTTTCCTGTAAAGAGGTGGAGCTATGCTCTCTCCATTGTGCTGTCCTGAAAGGCTCTTAGAAATACCGTTACTGGTAAGTCTAACTAAGGTTTTTTTATGTCATGCAAGAGACCCTGCAGAGTAATATGATGGTAGATGTTCTTTTGTCATGCGGAACTGTTTATCAAATCTAAACTTTCAGGAAAAAAACACTGAAGTTAATTTGAATGCACACCAACACAATTTAATCCTCAATTTTTTGTACAAAATAAAAGATGACCTACCTAAATTTTTCAGTAGGTGACAATTTAAATGCCTTTACAGCCCACTACTTTAAAGTAAACCTGGAACCCAGAGGGACCTAGAATTATGGCTCTGATGCCAACACTCATGGCCATATATAACATGTGGTGCAATCACTGTTTACTTTACTGTAAGTTTGCACCCTATGCACATATTTGCATTTGTGGGTATGTGCAGGATAACAGAGTAACTTTTAATCTTTTGTTATATTTTTATCATTTACATTTTTAAAACTTTTTTTTACATTTAACTTCATTGCTATCGCACGGAAGCTAACAAAAGCCCCCTTTGTGATAGCACTGGGCAGATGACAGGTCCTTATTAATGAGACATCAGGGTCTATTAGACCCCTAATCTCTCCTCTCCCTTCCATTGCAGCTAGATTGTGCTTGATTAGCTGCTTCGCCAGCCACAGTAGTCAGGTAATTACAACTCTGATGCCGTAAACACTCAGAGCTGAGCTCTTGCCTGTGATAATGCTAATATCAACACCCCCAATAATAGCACATCAAAACGCATATAATATGCATTCTGATTTTTTGGCAATAGGTATTGACAAGCCTTGGTTAACCCTATCCACTGCAATTTCTAACTTCAACACATTAAACTCATGTCAACTCACAAAGGAAATGCACATTGACACATGACAATGCACCTACTTAACGTTAAAAAAAATGCACCTCTACACATACACAGATCTGAATGGGTCCTTAAGATGGGGTTCACAACTCTCCGCTTCCACAGCCATGCATTTATCCTTGTGCGTTGTTTATGTTCTTTAATGCCCATTGTATTGCGTTTTACACATATTTTTACATGCATTTTAAACGCATTTTTTTTCGTGCATTTTCATATACTTTACATGCATTTTCATGCAATTTCATAGACTTCAATGGGCCAGAAAAACACAGGTAAATGTATAAAATATTAGACATGAATCATTTTTTTTTTACAACGCAGAGAGTAGATGTGAATGGCCTAATTAGAAATAATGTATTTTCATGACATGTGTTTTATGTGCAGCCAAATGCACATGAAATTGCATAGGTGTCATCCAGGGCTAATTGCTTGAGAATCACTGTTGTAGCCTGAAGTGGTTGTATATTGAATGCATACACTGGGCAGGTTTTGATTATATAACCATGCTAGACATCACACCTGTTTGCTATCTGACCTCACAATATTGCTGTATTGCTAAGAAAATGAAGTTGACCATAGCACTTGTCAATTATGTTTGTTTTCTAATGTAGCCTAGAAGTAAATGACAGCTGAAACTGGTAACTAGGGATTCGCCGAAATCCGAACATTATGGGGCGTTCGCGTCAAATTCGCACGCCGCTGAGCGACCCATAATGCACTGTGAGAGGGTGCTTTTTGCCAATCATGGCTCAGGGCGCTAAGTCCATGCCCCACACTATATATAAGGCTGCTTACACAGCGGCTGTATGTAGTATGTGACCGTAGAGAAATAGAGAGAGATTAGGCAGGCAGTTTAGTTACTGAATAGAGGTAAGTGTGGAAGCACTGATAAAATATATCAATAAAAATAGAATCCCTGTGTTAAAAAACAATATGTTGAACCAACTAGCATATGTGAACTAGCTTAATTATAAACCATCCAATATAGCTGGCAATTAAAAATCCCAAAAATCTTCTGATCTCAATAATAAATATAGCGCTGGTGACAATAACAGCTCGTACAAAATGTGCATAAAAAACAGAAACCAAAAATCATCCGTTGACAGATCAATATAAATAATAAATAAAATTTTAAAAAAAGTGCATGAGTCTTGTTATACTAATACGAGTGTTTCATATAAGGTGCCAGTGACAATGCTGAAGAAAAGTGCTTGTGCCAAGTTGTGCAAAAATAGCAGGAAAAACACCAAAAAGCAACGTCCCTTTCCAAAAGAGCTAAAAGAGAGTCGATCTTCTTATACTGTGAAAGTCCTTCGTTGATATATGTGTTGCTATAAACGATCTAACGTGCACCCTCCACCAGGTGTAGTGAAGGCTCATCTTGATAAGCGACCCCGCTGGGTCTAGCCACGCATATATACCAATTATTCCTCCACATTCAGATAGGTACGTCTCCTTTAAGACAGATTCCCTATACGCAATCTCCAATGGCTCCCAGACGACATGCAAAAGAAAGGCTCCAATAGTGCAATACGTCCAGCAATACTCAGAGTTAAGACCAAATGACCCCACATAAAATCTACTCACATTTTATTAAAACATAAACAGCATATAAAACATAGGAGAATTGGCAACTTCTCACGTGTGCATCAATGATGCCACCACCGGGCTTCACCTCTACATCTTACACCACCATCCTACGTGGCTTCGTCTGGAGGAGTAAGCCGAGCGGACGTTTTGGGGTGGAATTTCAGCTGTCATTAATTTTTATAATCGGCGCATCCGCAGTGATCATCGCCAATCGTGGAGTCTGCGCATGCCCAATAGAGGCCATTTGCTTGTAGCCTATATTTACAATGGGGTAGATGGAGTGGACTTCCAGGTGCATGTCTATACTAAATTCGCGATCCTGTGAGAGAGGGGGACCAGCAATCTGGCTCACATTAGTGAGCTAAAGTATAAACATAAAATAGAGAGTGTCCGCAGTTACTTATTTATTTATTTATTTGTTTTAGATTAAGCAGATGCCAAAAGAGAAAATAATAACAAGGGGCACCAAAGAGATTGTATACCTGCTACAATTATAATTAATATTGGATATTTATAAAAATGAAATCTAATAACTAGAAAAAATTGTGAGATATAGACTAATCAATATCAAAAAAGGCCTCAGGATAGCTTGGAGAAATCCCACATGTTTACAAACGAATAAATTCTAAATGGTATGCACGCAGGAAAAAAGGTTTAAAATGGATGCAGCCAGTAGCTGAAAAAAATATGGCTATCGGTAAAATGATCACGTAGTATATATTCATTACCACTAGAGGTTAAAGTGGTCCATATTCCTATATCTTACTTTATGTCATTATCATGTTATGACCTGGATGACTACAGTGATAGCATAACGAAAGTGGTATTATATCTTATGTAAGACTTGAGTATCATGTTGCAAACTGGATGACTGGAATGGTGACATAGCAAAGTTAGATTTTACAACAAAAAATAGACTATTGATGTTAATAATTACCGATAAAGCAATTAATGTCAACATCTATGCTGTGTCCTAGAGGCTGGAGGGTCTGCATCTCATGAATCCAAAATGATTCTCGTTGGCTAAGTGTAATAACTTTATTACTTCCCCTCCAGTGAGGGTGATATTTTTCAATTGCCCAGAATTTTATGGAAGGCGGATCTTTATTATGGTGGCATAATGTTTAGAGGCCCTATGTTTCGGATAGCCCTTGCTTGTATTTTAGACATGTTCTCTTCCACATCGGGGACTTGGTTCTTCCTATGTACTGAATCCGACAAGGGCACTCCAGGGCATAGACAACTCCCTCTGTTCTACGTGTTATGAAATCTTTGATGGTATAATCTTTTCCTATTGTCGTTTGAAGAGAATTTTTTCCCTTTTCAGGTTCTTTCTCCCAGTTTTAGTACATGCATAACAGTGCTTGCAAGGGAAGAATCCTTTTCTTGTAAAAATCGTAAAACTCGGTCCTGCGGGGGGATCTATTACACTTTTTGCTATCTTTTCTCTCAGGATAATTTTGGTTGCTCAGGAAGTACCTGTTTAAGAAATCTGTCAGCAGTTAATACTGGTCAGTGGTGTCTGAATATTTTTTCTACTTTTTTATGTTGTGCTCCGTAGTTGAGAATAATTGGTAAATTGTGTTCATATGTTGCCTCTAGTTCCCTATCCTCTCTCAATGTTTGTCTGTCCAGCTTATCAACGTCTTCAATCTGTTGTTTGATAAAGGTTTCTTGATATCCTTTTTGTATAAATATGTTGCCAATCAGAGTTGCTTGTTCTCTGTAATCTGTTGGTTCGGTACAATTTCTTTTAACCTCATGAATTGGCCTTAAGGCCCCTTTCACACGAACGGATAGGTTCCAGCTTTTAGCTGCAGATAGATGAAGTTATCTACCGCAGCTATACTGTGACAATGCTTTCCTATGGCCCCTTTCACACTCTGCATTTAGCAACGGTTTCGTTACAGACGATTTCGAACGATTAGAAAAAATGGATTGGAATGCGTCCAGGAACGATGTTATGCAGCTAACCGCACGTATCTGCATGAATCTGCAGCTGGACTGTGTCAGCTACGGATAGCAACGGCAACAAGCATAGAAATCAATAGAAAGCACTTCAGGAATGTCAAGAATGTTAACAATGTTTCCACCGCAGCAGCATGTATCCGTGGCTAATCGGAATGTAACAAATGCAATCGTTGTGCTTTATCTGACAAACTTTTAGCAACGGCAGATCAGCTGATTCTATCCGTTCGTGTGAAAGGGGCCTTAGGGATGTTGAGGAGCCAGAGTGCACAGTGGCAACTGGTAAGTGGTATATAGCCATTCCTATCCACCGTTTTAAAATAGGTCTTCGTTTGAAAAGCTCCTTTTGTTCTTCCACGCCATTCCAGATGATTAACACGTCATCTATGAACCATTTATACAATTTTTATTGATGAGGAGGAGTTGTATGGATGCTGGTTTCTTCCCACTCGACCATGAAAATATTTGCTACACTTGGTGCAAATTTAGCCCCCATTGCAATACCCTTTACCTGCTTATAGTAAGTGTTGTTATGCCAGGAATAATTACCGGTATGTGATAAGCAGTATTCTAAACTCTCCAGCAAAAAGGCTCTTTGTTTCCTAGGTGCTCCGCTAAACTGTTTTAGTGCCCATTTAGTCTCCCTGGTTGCTTCTTGATGTCCTTTTACTGTATAGAGGGAATTGACATCAGCTGTGGCTAAAAAACAAGGGCCTTCCTCAATATTCAATTTATTCAATAGCTGGATGAGATGTTTGGTGTCTCTTAGATAAGCCTTAGTTTTTTGTGCTAATGGCTGTAAGAAAATTTCAAGGTATTGCCCCATTCTAGCTCCTACTGACTGGATACCATTAACAATTGGGCATCCGGGTGGGTTGAGATTGTCCTTCTGTATCTTAGGGGCTGTGTAGATAATGGGAATTCGGCAGGTGTCTGGGACCAAATATCTACTTTCTTTTTTGTTGGTAGCCCTTTTTTCCGGCCCTTATCCACCAATTGTACAAGATCTTTTTTGTATGTTCTAGTGGGATTGCCCATTAAGGTAACACACATTTCCCTATCAGCCAGCTGCCTCTCAAGCTCAGTTAAATATGCTTCCTTGGTTTGTAACACAATTGTGCCGCCTTTATCTGCAAGTTAGATGACCAAGTTGTTTCCAGACGTTTGATTCTGATTTCTATGTTTTTGGCTTCTTTTACCTTCCTTTTTTTTTTATCCAACAAAAGTTTTTATTGAAAAAATTACATGTATAAGTGTACAGCAGTATACATTTTCAGCATTAATCAGTCATAAACATTTCCTTCAGTATCCAGTTTATATTGCTCTAGTACCATCATTTATTGACATCAAAACTAGGGAAAAGAGCCATAAAGACCCAGCACCTCCTTGCTCATATTGCCTTTGCTAAGGTGGGACTTGACCCATGGTTACATACGCAATATGCGGTCCATGACCAGGTCCACCGGCGCAAGCCCTGGTACATCCAGCCTCGGAGCCCACAGCTTCTCAAATTTATGAGAGTTTCCTCTATGTTGGTATACCAGTTTTTCCAGGCGGAGCTGATCCCCCACTTTAGCCACCCACTCCTTCACTGTAGGTGGATCCTCATTCTTCCAGTTAATTTGCGTGCCTGAAATAACATTCTATTAATGGCTTCTTGTGTGCCTGCCTCCCAATCATACTCCTCTAGTACACTCAGTAGGCATGCCTTAGGATCTAACGGAAGATTCACTGAATAGATTTTGTTGATCTGCTGTACCACGCTTGCCCAATAGTGGTGAAGTTTCGGGCATCGCCATAGAAGATGGATCAAGTCACCGTGTTCTCGCTTGCATCTGGTACAGGATGCCTCGGATTGCAGTCCTATCTGGAACAACCTACTGGGGGTGTAGTAAACCCTCAATAGGATGTACAGCTGTGTTAACCGTTGCGATACATTAAGAGAGCTAGCAGTCACTGCCTGGAAGCCTCTTCCCATTGATCCCCATCCATAGGTCCCACATCTCTTTCCCAGCGCTCCAACATCGTCAAAGGGTGACGCCATATGCCGGACTGTAAAAGTATGGCATAGCTCTGGGAAATAAAGCCCTTGGACGAGGCGGCATCTCTAACAGGGTCAAACAGACAGGTGCCACTCAGAGGAACCAGTCTGGGCATGCACAGCATGTTTTAATTGTATATAGTTGAAGTACATATTTGAGGGTACATTGAAGCTGGCTTGAATATCCGGAAATGGTAGAAGAGCTCCATTTTGAAAAATGTGTTTAAGATGGGTCACTCCATATCTTTTCCACCTAGGGCCAGTTTGTAGTTTGGCTATTTCCAAGTAAGTATTGTTGTCCCGTGTGGGGCTATATTCTGTGAAGCCTGTCACCCCTTGTAGGTATTTAAGTTTATTCCATCTTCTTTTACTTTCCTGATTTTCATTTTGTGTAGATCTTGTGTCACCAGTCGCTTAAATACCTCAATATGGCTATTATCATTGTTCGGCGAGTTAAAGAGCGATTTGTTTCTTAAGTTCGTATGCTGGTATTCTTTATGGATGGATGTAGTCTTTCTTTCCAATGGTTTAGATAGCATGTACTTTTTTGATATTGAGCTTCCTCGTGTATCTCTGGACATCAACATATATGTCAAACTTAGTCATATTTCTCCTAGGTGCATACTTAAGGCCCTTATGCAAAACTGTAGTTTCTTCGTTGATGAGCTGAACATCCATCAGGTTAAAAATCCCATCCCCTAGTATTCTCTTTTTCTTTTGCTTCTTACGTCCGGCTCTGCAGCTCCTCTTCCTAGGGGGGGTTCTTCTTTCTCTGTCCTCTTTGTCCGTCCGTCTGGGGGTTCGATCCCGTCTCCAATCCTCTAAAAAATGCCTGAGTGCTCTGTTGGTATCCCATTCATCTCTGAGAGCTTCATATTTGTTAAACATAGGTAAAGGGCTCCGAGGTTGATGGTCATACTCTCTTTGTGAGTCATATCTGGCTCTGGAGGGTGGGGAGTTTCTTCTATAATATTCCCGTTTGATAATAGGCCGGATTTGGGCTCCTCCCTCTATTTCTGGGATGCTCCTAATATGGGCCCTGGTGATAATGATTATAATTATTGGGTCTTCTGTAGTACGGTCTTCCACCTCTCCAATTGTTGCCCCCTTGGGTCCTCCGCTTTGTTGGCCAGATGCTTCCCTCCGGTTCCATTGGTTCCTCGGTGTCTGGTACCCTCCCTCTCGATAATTGGGGGTTAGAAAAAGTTGTATTGGTTCTTGGACATCTTATTTGATTCTAGCTCTGATGTCAATCCTAACCTCTCTATCAGGAGAATTGCTGCTCGATGTAGTTTCTTCGTCTCTGACTTTGATTTGCCATGTGAACACCTGGTTTGTGGCATAGTCTGTTTTATCCCTCTGGTATTTTTTCTTTTTACGGTTCTTTGTTTCTTGATCTTTAAACTGTAAGTCATTGGTAAGCTGGTTTGTCAGGGCCAAGAACTCTGGTGTATGTTTGTAGGGTTCCAGTTTGGTTTTATATTCTGTAATTTGTTGATCCAATTTCTTATTTTTTTGCTTTCTTTTCAACAAAAATGTGAGCAATTCTATAACCTTTGCTCTATAAGAACTGATACCATTCTTTAATTGACTCCTGATCAAGCAACCCATCATTAATGGGTACATCCCATCTTAGTCTCTTGGGGTTGAGATTTTTTCTGATGTATCTTTCGTGTGAAGTTGTATTGTATCTCACCATGTATTGGTCTTTTTATCCATGAGATACCCTAGTTTTCTAAAGGAACTCTCAATAATATCCGACTGGTCTGGGTTAGTTGTGTTGTATACTTCTTCTAAGTCAATATCCCGCCCCTCTAAATAACCAAATACTTCCATGGCTGCTGCACAGCCTAAAATGAATAATAGTAGTGAAAGGTAGAGATAGGTAGCTATGCACTGCTCAATGTGATGGATGTAAATGGGGATGGGTGACAATCTAATAGCTGTTCAGATAAATTTAGCAATGAGGAAAAAGTAGATGCTGCTACCACTGTTGTGTATCGCACATAAATGAGTGGTGAATAGAGGTAAGTGTGGAAGCGCTGCTATATCAATAAAAATAGAATCCCTGTGTTAAAAAAACAATATGTTGAACCAACTAGCATATGTAAACTAGCTTTATAATAAATCCTCCAATATAGCTGGCAATTAAAAATCCCAAAAATCTTCTGTTCTCAATAATAAGTATAGTGCAGGTGACAATAACAGCTCGTACAAAATGTGTTTCAAAAACAGTTTCATGCATTACAAAAAAACAAAACAGTAAAATTCTATAGCTTTGCTCTAGAACAGATGGTCACCAATCAGCTCTATGATCAACTTCCACCAGGGGATGATTCATTCTAAAAAAAACGACATCTGAATGGTGCCTGTAGCTGCAGGCATCACTCAGATATCACCACTAAAAGTCTACGATGCCAAATGACGTTGGACGGGTGGGAAGTGGTTAAAATGAGCACGTTTTGATTTTTCATGTTCTTGTCCCATAGACTTTAATAGGGTTGGAACCGAACTGGGGGATGTTCGGCCCATGCCTACTGGTAACTATGGATGTATTAGCATCTTCATTTCATGCAGTTTTATAGATGAATTTGTCTGCCAAGAATCCACTTTTATTAAGTTTGTATTTTTGTATTATGATTTTTCACTATAAATAAAAAGTAAATGAAAAAAAATATATTTTTTAGAATTCTAATATAAAAATATACTAATTAAAAGTTACTTGTGCTGTTTTAAAAACCATGCTATTTTAAAAATGTTCTTGTATGTTTTAGAGCAAGAAATTTGAGAATACACGTGATGGAGAAAGACCAAGGACCTACACTTCCAAAGAAAACATTCCCCCAAACAGACAGTTGCAGAAAGAAACTGCTCCAGTAAAACAGTCAGGTATGATCCAGAATGCTCTAGGAATTGTTGTGTTGTATTTGACATCTGTAGATTCCCCTTCCCTAGTGTTAGTTTAAAAAATAACTAAAGGCAAAACTTTTTTTAGTTTTGGATAGAGTGGAAGAGGGATTAGAACACTTGTCTGATTTTTATTGCTGCCTGTGCTCCTGTTAAGCAGACTCGCCCTCTCTTTGTCCTGTTTACCATTATCATTGAAAGTGAAAGTAAAAAAAAATCCCAAATTTTGGGTTGTCCCCACAAAAGTAATAGAGGGGAAATATTCCAATGGGGAGACAAGTTCTGGTGACCTGGGGGGTCCCCAAGAAATTTTATTAATTTGCAGAGATTTCTTCTCACTTCCTGTTTGGCTATGGGACAGGAAGTGGCGGGAAATCTCCGAAATGGGGCGCAGGTGGAAAAAAAAAAATCTGACAGGGGTTATACTGACATTTTTTACTCTGTCTAAAAATGAAAAAAAAATGTTGCCTATAGTTCTACTTTAACCTCTTGCCACCCGTGCTATAGCCGAAAGACGGGTACAGCGCAGGCCTAAATTGCTGGGAGAACCTCCATGTACGTCCTCCCGTGCATGCGATGCCTGCGGAGCGCGCGTGGTTCGCTCTGTGATCAGAGTGGCCCCTTACCACGTGATTAGCTGTCAGCCAGACAGAGCCGGTAATCTGTTTTTTTTTGGTTTTTTTTCCTCAAGCTGGAGAAAAAAAAAAACAGCCGATTACCATCTGGAGTAAGCAGGGCATCGTTCCTGCACGCTCCAGACCCACTGCTGCTAAGCAGTGCCACCTACCAGTGCCACCTATCAATGCTGCCTATCAGTGTCACCTACCAGTGTCCATCACTGCAGCCTATCAGTGCCCATCAGTGCAGCCTCATCAGTGCACATCAATAGAGGAGAAAAATTACCTGTTTGCAAAATTAATAACAAACTATGAAAAATTTTTTGTTTAGCAAAAAATTAAAAATCCCAGTAGTGATTAAATACCACCAAAAGAAAGCTCTATTTGTGTGAAAAAAATGATAACAATTGTATATGGGTACAATGTAGAATGACCGTGCAATTGTCATTCAAAGAGAGACAGCGCTGAAAGCTGAAAATTGGCCTGGGCAGGAAGGGGGCTGTAAGTGCCCAGTAAGCAAGTGGTTAATACTACAATTGATTCATCCAGTGCCATATTCTGTTTGCTTAAAGTGGAAGTAAACTCACCTCTTCTCATTCCCTAGGGGGGCACTAACATTTTCACCTGGTCGGCTATCTTGATTGACCAGGCCAGCATGAGGCATGTGCACTGAAGTTTTTTCATTCCA
Organism: Glandirana rugosa; assembly: GCA_018402905.1. NCBI lineage: Eukaryota > Metazoa > Chordata > Amphibia > Anura > Ranidae > Glandirana > Glandirana rugosa. The sequence goes on along the minus strand of BLSH010117941.1, from coordinate 3,497,323 downwards.
GCACTGAGGTATGCAGAGAATATACTCTGAGCTACTATCAGTGTACATTCTAAAGATGATTAGGGAATAGACAGGTATATTTGTTTTACTGCAGAAGAGACATAACATGATCAGAGTAACAGCTAAATGGCACATATGATGCAGAATTGTGTTTTTGACAGAAGCTGATAAAATGTGCAAACTTGGTTACAAATAAAAGAAAGGCTTTGAGGAAAGGTGCTCTTCTTTCTGACTGTTGTCCCATGCCACCATGAGACTTTGAGACATCCATGGGAGTACAAACAGGTCTAAAGTTTAATAAGACTATGGCAAGAGAGCGCGAACTTCAACTGTTCATGTTTTTGATATTGTTCTTTTAGATGCTGGCTATGGATTGAGTTTGCCTCTTGGAGAGGACTATGAGAGGAAAAAGCATAAACTGAAGGAAGAATTGCGCCAGGATTATCGTAGATACCTCAATCGGGTAAGAGCACTGAATTGAAAAACTCTGCTTTTTGACTTGATGCCCTTCCTGAAATCAGACTCAAAGCGTTGTCACTCAAGGGAAACTGAAAAAAAAAAAATTCCTCTTCACCTCTTCCCTGGCAGGTATGTAAAATATTTTGTAGGGGGTGAGGAGTGGAGAAGCTGAGTTATCAAAGGCAGTAATTAGCAGTGGCGTCACTAGGGTTGGTGTCACCGGGTGCGGTAAAACATGGTGTCACCCCCCCACAATAACTTTTTCCCAATATATTTTTACTCTACTGTTTTCTCTCTGTTCTCCTTTCCTCTCTCTCTCTCTCTATCCGTCTTTCTTGTTCTTTTCTGTCTCTTCTTCTTTCTCTACCTTTTTTTTGTCCCCCTGCCTCTCTCTCCAGGGCCAGATTACATCTCAGGAGCCTATAGGCACTGGACTCTGAATGAGAGGGAGAGAGGGGATGGGGAGTGACAGAAGGGGGCCATCTCTTTCTTCTTCTCTGTCTTTTCTTGTTCT
>BLSH010117941.1:3415070-3439868 GCA_018402905.1 Glandirana rugosa | reverse complement strand
AGAAAGCCATTTCTTAAAGATATCCATAAAAAGTGTCGTTTAAAGTTTGCCACAAGCCACCTGGGAGACACATCAAACATGTGGAAGAAGGTGCTCTGGTCAGATGAAACCAAAATCAAACTTTTTGGCAACAATGCAAAACGTTATGTTTGGTGTAAAAGCAACACAGCTCATCACCATGAACACACCATCCCCACTGTCAAACATGGTGGTGGCAGCATCATGGTTTGGGCCTGCTTTTCTTCAGCAGGGACAGGGAAGATGGTTAAAATTGATGGGAAGATGGATGGAGCCAAATACAGGACCATTCTGGAAGGAAACCTGATGGAGTCTGCAAAAGACCTGAGACAGGGACGGAGATTTGTCTTCCAACAAGACAATGATCCAAAACATAAAGCAAAATCTACAATGGAATGGTTCACAAACATATCCAGGTGTTAGAATGGCCAAGTCAAAGTCCAGACCTGAATCCAATCCAGAATCTGTGGAAAGAACTGAAAACTGCTGTTCACAAACGCTCTCCATCCAACCTCACTGAGCTCGAGCTGTTTTGCAAGGAGGAATGGGCAAAAATTTCAGTCTCTCGATGTGCAAAACTGATAGAGACATACCCCAAGCGACTTACAGCTGTAATCGCAGCAAAAGGTGGCGCTACAAAGTATTAACTTAAGGGGGCTGAATAATTTTGCATGCCCAATTTTTCATTTTTTTATTTTTTAAAAATGTTTGAAATATCCAATTGATTTCGTTACACTTCATGATTGTGTCCCACTTGTTGTTGATTCTTCACAAAAAATTACAGTTTTATAGCTTTATGTTTGAAGCCTGAAATGTGGCAAAAGGTCGCAAAGTTCAAGGGGACCGAATACTTTCACAAGGCACTGTACATGCCGCAGTCACGATGCATTAGGCATAATAAGGAGTTTCCCCCTATAACAGATTTTTTAGTGTCACTCTTTCTGGCCAGCCTATAACCCTGATGTAACAGTGTAATGTTGGAGTTATTGACGGGCTGCTCTGCTGTAAGTTAGGGGGCGCAAATTACTAGCCTTACCCCAGGGGGTGCTGACAACCCCACACTACGTTAAAAAATACTGGCTCCTAACTTTTTTAGCTGGCTCTTAGATTCAAAGCAAATTTGTCAAGTCCTGCAATAAAGAACTTACAACAGCTTTTTGGTTTAGATAAGATGGCATAAAGAATGGCAAGGGTTACATTAAGGGATTAAAGTGGAATTAAATTTGCATTTTAAAAAATGCTGACAGGTAGTGTCTATATGACAAAAGAGACCCTATTGGTCATTTCTGTCACAAATCCTTCCCTGCCTGTCAGCCGTAATGGTCCGTGCATGCGGAATTCAGCGTACATTTATGGCACCACACGGTGGCATGATGATGTGACTTCTGTGTGCACGCGCAGCTGTGACATCATAGTGGCCGAACAGACAGAACCTGGAAGGAAGACCAGGAGAAGATGTCAGCACCCCGGGCCAGCGGGAGCACTGACAGCACAGCAATGGAAGGCATTGTTTGACAGGTAATTCTGTCACAATGTGCTAATATACTGTGCATATTGGCACATTGACATAAACCTCCAGGGGCCCCCTTTTATAAAAAAAAAAAATCTAATAGTAAAGCAAAAAAACTCCATTAGTACACCCCCCTACACAAAACTTTAACCACTTCCTTACTGGGCACTTAAACCCCCCTCCTGCCCGGACCAATTTTCAGCTTTCAGCGCTGTCACTCTTTGAATGACAATTGCGCGGTCATGCGACGTTGTACCCAAACAAACTTGGCGTCCTTTTTTTCCCACAAATAGAGCTTTCTTTTGGTGGTATTTGATCGCCTCTGCGGTTTTTTTTTTGCGCTATAAACAAAAAAAAAATGACAATTTTGAAAAAAGAACAATATTTTTTGCTTTTTTGCTATAATAAATATCCAAAAATAAAAAACAAATTTATTCATCAGTTTAGACCGATATATATTCTTCTACATATTTTTGGTAAAAAAAAAAATCGAAATCGACGTATATTGATTGGATTGCGCAAAAGTTATAGCGTTTACAAACTATGGACATTGGTTTATGGCGTTTTTATTTATTTTTATTTTTTTACTAGTAATGGCGCTGATCTGAGATTTTTATCGGTACTGCGATATTGCGGCGGACATGTCGGCCGTTTTTGACACTTTTTTGGGACCAATGACATTTATGCAGTGATCAGAAATGTAAATATCCACTGATTACTGTATAAATGTCGCTCTCAGTGAAGGGGTTAACCTGCAGGGGGCAGTGAAGGGGTTAACTATGTTCCCTGGGTTTGTTCTAACTGTGGGGGGGCGGGGTTGGCAGGGGCATGACAGATCTAACTGATCCCAGTGATAGGGATCAGTAGATCTGTCATGCCCCCCCTCACAGAACGGGGAACCGCTGTGTTTACATCGGCGGTTCCCCGTTCCGGCTCTCTGGAAGGAGATTGCGGGTCTCTGGCGGACATCGGGTCCACCCGACCCGCGGGCACGCTCCCGCAGCGTGCGGCGGCACGTGCGTGTGCCGCTCGCGCCCGCGGGAGCGCGCCCAGCACGAGACAAATGGGAGGACGTCTATAGACGTCCTCCCAGCATTTTAGAGCCGCGCTGTAGCCGTCATTTGGCTATGGCGGCGGCACGAAGAGGTTAAACAGCTATTACATTTGTGAAATTCCTTATCATTGAAGAGAAAAGTCTGATTGAATTTTCAAGAAGTCAGCTCTGTAATTCAAAAAATGCTGCATGTATTCTGCTAAGGAGGAGCTGTTAGAACAGTGATTGCATCATATCCTCTCCCCTCTCTTTAAACTATCATTCAACTGTATTTCCCTTCTTGCTTTGCGAATTGCAATGAATGTGGGAGGTACACTAGCCTGTACATGTAAATGTGAACAAGCCCACTTCAACATAAATCGCACCCCTCATTCTGCAACCAGCCATACTGCTCAGTACCACATAGTAGGATAGGTAGGTCACAGCCTTACAATGCAAAGCATGTTTGTTCTCCCTCTCCAGCCACACCAGTATATAAGCATATTGCCCTTACATGCTTTATGTAATCATTACTGAACTGTAGACGCATCCCACAATTATATATTATACACACTGCACTCTGCTGTAATTCAGTATTAGAAATATTCCTCCTCCTTTTGTAGCTTTATGAGATCTTTCTAGCAGCAATCAGTGCTGGTATGGTGTATGAGAACATCAGCATGTGGCACAAGTAAATGTCGGCATGAGAAAAAACTCATCTGTGCCCAAAAGTGTGGTCTTATCTGTGCCCAAAAGTGTGGTCTTATCTGTGCCCAAAAGTGCGGTCCCATCTGTGCCCATAAATGTGGTCTCATCTGTGCCCATAAGTGCAGCTTATCATTGGGGTCTCATCTGTACCCACCAGTGCGGTCTCATCTATGCCCACCAGTGCGGTCTCCTCTATGTCCACCAGTGCAGCTTATCAGTGCGGTCTCATCTATGCCCACCAGTGCACCTCATCAGTGCGTTCTCACCACTGCAGCTTATCAGTGCCCATCAGTGAGGTCACACCAGTGCCCACCAGTGCATCTTATCAGTGCGGTCTCACCAGTGCCCACCAGTGCAGCTTATCAGTGCCCATCAGTGTGGTCACACCAGTGCAGCTTATCAATGCCCATCAGTGCGGTCACACCAGTTGCTAAGCAATATTTGCATAATCTACATGTATGGAAGGAGACCTATGCAACAGACTAAGTGGTATGAAAAGTGTTGGGGATGCTGGAATGCATGGGACATTTTTTGGAAAATGGCCATTAAAGGTGAATTAACCCTTTATTATTAGAAACTGGAAATTATACATTCATAGGTATAACAACAAATTCACATTTTTCCATAAATCGACTTTGTATGGATTCTCCCTTTTTGCTGCACAAAGGAAAGGGGTTATAAAGTTTATTCTGTCCACCCCTGCAGACCTTTCCGAGACAGAAGAGATCGAGAACCTCCAGTGGATTATGAAGATGATTTTCGGGAACAGTCAAATCGAAGACCAAACACTACACTTACAAGGAACAGGTAATTTGCTTGACTCTGGTTTCAGTTTATTATAGATCCCGGGTTAATCAAATTCATTTTTACTTTAAACACGCTTAATAAAAATGATATATCTTAATCGTACAGTACAAGACACAAGACTGGTATTCATAAAACATGGGTATATTCTGCAAACTTTAGGTGACTAGACACTAGCAAAAACTTTTGCTAGGGCCACTGCTAGGACATACTCCTATAACCCTACCCCACTATGTGTGGTTCCACTTTTTTGCTAGTGTCTTTATGTGATGAACCTGTTCTTCCTTTTTAAACCACTGAAATGTATTTTGTTTGAATCTCCTTTCAACATCTGACTGCTTATTTCCTTGTGTAACTAACAGTTCTGGGATCAGTTACTTTCGCTGTATAGTTCATGGACCGTACCTCACTTGCATGGGGGCAATCTGTACTGTTTGCTGCTGGCGCTAGATCCTACATTAGGTGCTCATCTTGGTGCAATGTGTGAAGTTAGCTGCAGGGTGCTATACAGGTCCAGGGCTGTGGTCCAATTCTATGGTTACCAGACTCTGAAGATCCCTACAGGAATATGACCAAAAATAGAGAAAGAGACCCCAAATCTCCAGACGGGGAGATTGGAGTAGGGGATGTGGGAGTGTCACACAATGCACAAAAATGTAATTGTATTTAAAATGAAACAATACATCTTTATTTAAATACAAAACAAATTTTCCTGTTAAAAAGTGGTCCATTTCCACATGATATAAGTTCAGAAGATACAAATGTAGAGCCTACTGGACCTCTTATATGCTCCTACAGGGATAACCCCACTATGATGGGCAGAGCCTGGACCGTAATAGGCCCAGCACCATGGATAATGTAAGACAGGGTTTCCCTGTATATGGAATCTGGTTCCTGGCTTTAAACTACACTATTCCCATGTCACAGCACATTATGCAGTTTAATGGGCAGAGGGTTTGATTGTTATTCACTATTGTGGCACCCTCTGTCATTTTGCATCTAACGCTTTTCAGTGAATAGCTTTTAAATTTGCTGTCTGGGCTTAGTCACAGAAGGATTTGGTAAGTTCCTCGTGCCTCCCAGATGAGGTGTTTCCAACCATCTTTTCCACCGAGAATGCACCCAGTATGTTGCTGCATTCCTATGGCCATCTTCTACAGAGACACGGGAACTCGATCAGCGTCTCGATTATAGCAGCTCCTTCTCCAGACACGCAAACTCTATTTAATCTGCAGGCTGATTATCCACAGCTGAAACAGCCACTATGGTTACCAAATGATTGGCTAAGTCTAACAAGACCATATATGTACAGGTTTTGCACTATATGGGGATGTCATTTCTATTAGCCAAACTATTGCTAAATGGTTGAGGCACATGAACCGAGACCAGGAACCTGCTCTATTAGAGCTTGCATGTTTTCTCCCTGTGCCTGTGCGGGTTTACTCCGGTTTCTTCCCACACTCCAAAGACATGCCGGTAGGTTAATTAGCAGTCATCGCGAGGTGACATACGTTATGTCAGAGATCATGTGCAAGCTACAATCATATTTATGTAGTGCACTATTCACATTACATTCTACATTCTCATTTTACAGTATTCACACAAGGTTAGCTTGGACACACACTAAACAGCAATCAAACTGTTTTAATAAACTCAGATGTGAAAAGCTATTTAAAGTGATATTAAACACTCAATTTGCTAAGCAGCTGAAATAATTATTTACTGAGTATGCATTTTTTTCACCCTTTAAATTGTGGTTAAAGTGGTTGTAAAGTCAGCATATTCAATAGCTGCCATTCCCTCTTTTTAATCAAGATATAAAGTGCTGAGTATCCTTTTTTTTTTTTTTTTTTTTAATTCTAATCCTAAATACCTTTTTACACAGCACCTCTTTGCTTTCATTTGTCCTCCTCCACTCTCCTTCTCCAATCTAAGGAATGCGGAGGGAGGGCTGAGATACCCCTCTGACATCAGACAGTCAGCATAGAAAGGTCACGTGACCACACATCGGTGCTGTGAGAAAAGGTATTTAGGATTCAAATTTTTTAAAAACGGACACACAGCACTATATCTTAGATTGTAAGCTCTGACAAGCAGGGCCCTCTGATTCAGGGTGGATACAAATCAATGATTTTTTATAAAAAATAAAAAAAAATCAAGAAAATCTGATTTTTTTTTTTTTTTTATTTAAATCTGTTTTTTTTTAATTTTTTTATCAAATTTATTAAAGTAAAATGCTTTTGGAGTAAAAATATATCTAAAGATAGTTTTTTATTTAAGATGCATTAATAATTTAGTTTATTCAGCATGATATGGAGCTTAGTTTCTAGATTGTAAGCTCTAACGAGCAGGGCCCCCGATTCCTCCTGTATTGTATTGTATCTGTACTGTCTTCCCTCCTATTGTAAAGCGCTGCGCAAACTGTTGGCGCTATATAAATCCTGTATAATAATAATAATAATAGTTATGTAGCATGAGGCTGTATATTCTGCAATATTTACATTTTTGGTAAACTCATTCAATGAATCCAAGCTCTGTAAGCTGAGATAACATGCACTGCATTGATGCACTCACACAATTTCACAGTAAACATGAGATAAAATGAAGATCAAGAATATTCCTTTATCCCATTGTTTTGCAAATCTGATGCACACTACAAAATGTATGATTGAATCGGTTCTGATATCGCTGTTTTACTAACGTGACAGCTTATTATTCTAAATAGGAAACCTTCATTCTAACTACCAGCAAGAATAAATCCTTACATTTAAAGAGCACCTGTCATTTCAGATCCAGCGCCTGTTAGCGGGCATCCACTCACCTGCTGCCGCCACGTCCCTCACCTTGTTGTGTCACTGCCGCGTCACCAGCCGTCCCATTAAAGTGAATGGGACTGTCAGTGATGTTAGTTGCTCTTTAAAAATTATGATTTAAATCAACTTGATTTAAATCAAATCCACCCTGCTCTGATTCCTACTGTATTAAAGTGTATTGTATTTGTACTGTCTACCCTCAAGTTGTAAAGCACTGTGTAAACTGTTGGCGCTGTTTGAATCCTGTATAATAATAATAATAATAATAATAAATGTTAGCTCTGATGCTAATAGTATTCTGGTTCCTCGGTCTTACCTCAGACCAGCTAGGTATTACCCTGTTTGGACACCTGTGTGACCAGGTGAAATATCCGTGCTGGCGCTTAATCCAAATCAGTATTTATTAAAAGAGGCAAAATACAAATACAATGACAAAGTACGTCATCCGAACTATATAAGCACAGGGCAATAGGTTAAACCAGGGCTCTCCAGCACTCAAATTGAAGGAATCCTCCCCTCCTACTCTCCAATTTTTGTTTGAACCAATTAATAAATTGTTACCGTTGTATACGTTGATCTATTCCTCTAGGGGTTGTCCCAGAAAGTTCAAAATAATTTGTACTGGATGTCTCCCCCCCCATTTCTGGGGATATTGATTTATGACCGATGTTGTGCTTATGCTGAATTCTAGGGCACATATGCTTTGTTTTGGAACGTGTTCCAGCGGTGTGGTTTAGTTTCGTTTTTTCTTTTTTTTTGTTTCATGTGTTTTTCCCTTTTTATGTAAAAATATGATTACAGCATTTCAAATGTCACATTCCTTTTTATTAAGTGTTTTGTTGCGTTTGCATATGCTGTCCAGATCCTTTGGTTGTACAATGATGCTGTATGGGGTTTTGTGATATACAATGCTGTATTGTTGTGTTTTTGTTTCTTTGTCACCTTTTCTTTTTGAAACTCAAAAATTACCCTTTAAAAACAGGGGTTTCCAAACTTTCTAAACTAAGGGCCAGTTTACTGTCCTTTAGATTTGAGGGGAGCCGAACTGTGACCATTGGGAGTAAAAATTGTCTTTGCAACAGTGCATCTTTAGCATTAGGAGAGGGAATAGTGCCCCATCTTTGGTGTCAGTGTGAGGAATAGTGCCTCATTGTTGGTCTTAACGTGTGAAAAAGTGCCCTGTTGTTGATGTCAGTAACAGGAATTCTACCCCATTGTTGATGTCAGTGGGAGGGCTGGATAAAACTAAGCAAAGGGCCACATCTGGGGGTTCCTGGGCTGCATGTTGGAGACCACTGGGTTAAGCAACTGGATCCAAAGAAGATAACAAAACCATCATCAAATTTGGCATAAAAGAATTCTAGGTCATTGACAACATGAAAGTTACATGCTGGCACTTTAATGGTTATAGCTTGCTTGCTTCCTTACTAATTGTTCATGTTCATCGGATTCCTCTTCAACAAAATGCTGTTTGTTCACCAGTATAGGCAGGAACCTTTGCCTCAGTTCATTATTAGGATGTTAATAAATGCACTGATATTAATCAACATAGAATCTTTCTAATCCCATAAGAAGTAGGAAAAAAAAAATTTGTTTTAAAATAGATAAGCACTTTAGATTAAATTTTCTAGAAATTTCAGTTTAAACTCATAAATTGTTCATGAACATATATAGTATGTCTGTGGATTATTTTGTCACAGTGCATGAATAGCGTTGTGCCAGTGTTGTCATACTTGTGTTAATACTCTTCCTAGGCCTAAAGTGGAGAATCCCGTACAACCCACAGAGCGGTCTAAGTCTGCAAGTACTAAGGAAGAAAACTTTTCCACCGGTCTTTTGCTTGGTATGGTTTCCCCTCACATGCGGTTGTATTTACTATGCATATGTTGTATGTATTTCAATTACACATACATGTTTATATTCCATATGTGGAATCAATAGAATCCTAGAAGTTTTCTAACTTTTGTTTTTCTGTAATTATTCTTATGGTTACAATATTTTATCACACAACTCACTGGTGTATAATCAGTAAGTAGAATTTCTGCTCCTTGGTGACCCAATCATAACCCCCCTTTGTTCCCACTATTTTTCCTCTTGCACAGGATAGCGAAATCGAAGCCAGGCTGAAAGCCACAGTCTGCATGTCTAAGACACTTAATTTCTACCTGTAACATTATATGTTACTGCTTTCTGCATATAGCATTCACCTAGGGGAGGGGTTAGAGATATAAAAGAGGGCTAAGACCCCTTTCATACCGTGTTTTTCAGGCACTTTTGCAATAAAAATAGCAATAGAAAAACTCCCCCCAATACACCCCAGTGTGAAAGCCCGAGTGCTTTCACACTGGGGCGGTGCGCTTGCGGGACGGTAAAAAAAGTCCTGCAAGCCGCATCTTTGCATGGGGTGTATTCACCGCTCCTACACCGCCCCTGCCCATTAAAAACAATGGGGCAGCGCTCCGCTGAACACCGCTTCGGGACTGTGTGGGGGGTTAAAAGCACACCGCGACGCCCGAATAGCGGCACCATAGTGCCGCTATTACGAGCGGTAAAGCTCCACAAATGAGCTGTGTTTTACCGCTAACACTCGGGCGGCCCTGGTGTGAAAGGGGTCTTAAAGTGTTACTAAATCCACAACAGTAAAATCAGTCTGTATTATACACTAAAGCATCCTTATTATACTCACAGTGGAACCTAAGGGGATAATCCTCTGCATTGTGTAAAAAGGCTGTTTGGTCCTGTCTTCTCTGTTCCTCACCTTCTTCCACAGTCCCCAATCCATCTCCTGATAGAACAGAGGCTAGGGGACAAGCTGCACATGCCCAGATTGGTGTGTATTGCTAGAGAGTTTTTTCTTGGGAGGGTGCATGTGATCAGCACAGAGCCAATCAGCACTGTCCAGACAGAGGGTCAGGGGTCCTGCAGCCTCATAGGACAGACAGTGCAGAATGAAAACTCCTACAAGCTTTAACCAGACACTGATAGAAGTCACAAGACTGCTATATACTGCTGATGAAAAAAGGTATTTAGCAGTTTATACACTTCAAGACTGCCCGCCATCATTATACGGCAGCCATTTGAAGTGGAATACTGTTGCTATGGTAGCATATAGCTACCATAACCCCGGTATCTTTTTTTTCAACAGGTGATTCTGCACAAGATAAAAGTGCCCCCCCCGCCGGTTTCCGGTCATCTCCGCCGCTTACCAGACCCGCCGGCAGAGAGATGATTGGTTCCTCTCCCCCCCAGTGTCCGCTCACTCGGCTCCATAACATGGCAGGGCTGAAGCGACGTCACTTCCGCCCAATGCTCTTAAAGGGCCCATTTTTTTGCACTGTCATTTTTTTCAAATTATTATTTTGTTCTTTTTTTTTTTGCATTTTAGTGTAAATATGAGATCTGAGGTGTTTTTGACCCCAGATCTCATATTTAAGAGGTCCTGTCATGCTTTTTTCTATTACAAGGAATGTTTAAATTTCTTGTAATAGAAATAAAAGTGATCACATTTAAAAAAAAAAAAAGAACAAAATAAAAAGAGGTATCGCCGCGATCGTTAGAGCGAGAGCCATTTTAGCACTAGATCGCCTCTGTCACTCAAAACTGCTAACCTGTAGAATTTTTTAAACATCGCCAATGGAGATTTTTAAGTTTCGAGCGGACGCAATTTTGAAGCATGACATGTTGGGTATCATTTTACTCGGCGTAACATTATCTTTCACAATATGGAAAAAAATTGGCCTAACTTTACTGCTGTCTTATTTTTTAACTAAAAAAACAGAATTAAAAAAAAAAAAAAATCACGCTTGAAAGACCGCTGCGCAAATAAGGTGTGACATAAAGTTTTGCAACGACTGCCATTTTATTCTCTAGGGTGTTAGAAAAAATATATATAATGTTTGGGGGTTATAAGTAATTTTATAGCAAAAAAAACTGGTTTTAACTTGTAAACACCGAACTCCAAAAAGAGGCTCGGTCTTAAAGTGGTTAAACTTACTAAAACTATTGCATTTCACAGATGTTCTGTGTACTGTGGGAGACCACATATAGTGAATGCAGGGTCCTGGGTTTAGTAACAGTTTAACTGTTGGTGTTTGATAACAAGTAAAAATTTGGAGACAAGTAAGAGCCATCTTTGGTATGCTTAGGGAGCTGTTGTGGAAGAGAAAGAGGTTGTTTGAGACAGTTGATGGAGCAGATTAAGAAGGTACCAATATGTTGACATGGATGGGAAATTTTGAAGCTTCTCTTTAAAATAGCTTTTTTCTTTTTCATACATTATGGGACACAGAGTTAGGCTAATATTCATTACCTACTGGGTTATACTTCATCATCAGGTGAATGGACACTGGTAGACAAAGTCTTAGACAGGAAGTGATCCCCTATATAATCCCTCCCATACAGGAAGTACTTCCATTTTTTACCAGTGTCTGCAAGGTGGATGGGCACGTTTGTTTGATCTCTAGGTCTTTAGTCCCAAAAACGGTTCTTAAATGAATCAAGGGATTGACCGATCGGATCCATTTGAAGCAGGCTATATGCTTAGATAAATGGTACCCTAGCCTCACAAAGAAGACACAAGGATCCTGCGTTTGCCTGTAACAAGACCTCCGGGCGCTGAACCCTGCTTAGTGGAATCCTGGACACCATAGAGCTAGGGCATTCCTGCAGGGTACTGTACAGGTCCAAGGGAGTGGACCCCAAACATGAAAAGGGTACCCAGTTCTTGAAGGTCCTCAAGTGACAGGAACCCTCCGTGATGGGTGAAGATTGGGCTTAGTTTCTAAGGCTGCCCTGCGCCTAGACGGGTAAGTGAAAGCCCCGCTTATTTACTTATTGTGGGGTGCCCCAGTGATTGTAACAGTCAGTCAAGCTAGCTAGAGGCTGGACACCTGTGTGCGGTGACTACAGGGGGGAGTTTTTGGCTAGCTGTGGGTGTTTGCAGAGTACCTTCTTGCCTTGTCTGGCTGTTTTTTACCTTAATGGGTGCCCGCGCACAAGGGTGCACCATTGTGCATCTTAAATTGCCATGGCGAATGTGCGATCGATTGATGCTTGCAAGTTTGTTGGCGGCCATGTCGCATGCGACTGCACCACAGGTGCGAACACAGAGCCGCGCATATGCTGTCGCCTAATTCTGGGTGTGTGAAGATTTGCGTCATTGGCGAATACTGCAATGCCTGTTCGCCAGGACCGCACACATGCGTGCGCACACAGGCGCAGAAGGTCCCGGCACATAGCCAGCTTATTTAAGCTGTGTATACCAAGCATGTGGTGCTTCCAAGGGATAGCTGTGGGACACAGAGCAGGCTCTGAACCAGGCATTTTCAGCGGTTCATTTCTCCTTATCCAGGTCACGTGAGTCACCAGGTATTGCTATGCAGGCTAAAGTGCTTATCAGGATTGTTACATAGGGGCTTGGTGAGCGCTATTAAAGGGTCTCCCTTCTGGGGTATGTACATACTAAACCCAGGTACTCCCTTTTTGTGGCTTGCAATGTCTTCAAAAAACAGGAGCAGGACTAGCACTACAGAGAAGGGCACATCTATGTCATCAGTAGCTCCTGAGGAGCCTAGTCAAATCCTGAGGGTTGTATCCCCTGAAAGACCAGTGGCTTATGGGTAATCTGAGCCAATGCGCCTTTCTAATATTGTACCTACAGTCAACACTGTTGCTTCACCCTTTATCACCAGGGATTTGCTGGCATGATTGCCTCCATCCCGCAGGGTGGCAAGAAGCATGACAGATCCCCCTCTCCCGGAGCCTCCTAATTTGGAGCAGGAATGGGATGAGGGAGGGGAAAAGCTAGATGCTAAAGACTTAGGAGATGGCCCGGCAGATGAGTCTGCTTCTGAGGAATCTGGACCAGAAGGTGTCCAGTTAGTATCAGCCTCTCAGTCACAGAGGCTTTTGATCCAGACTCTTACCGAGATTGTTTGTTCTGCCTTTAAGTTACCTCCTGCAGAGATTTCTGAGCCTCCCTTGTCCACTTTGGGGTCCCTGAAGCCTCCTCAGGCTACACAGTCTTTCCCCCATGCACCCGCTGTTGGAACAGGTGGTGTATGCTGATTGGGAACATCCTGATAGGATTTTTGTTCCTCCTAAGAGGTTTTCTCTTTTATATCCCATGGAGGAAAAGTTTTTAAGAAATGGAGCATGCCAGTCTCTTCCTTAAATAAGAACTTAATTTGTCCAGTGGATAACGCACAGAGCTTGAAAGACCCTGTTGACAAGAAACTGGAGTCATTATAAAGGCTTCCTTTACTTTGGTCAGTTCAGCAGCCAGCTGTCGCAGCAACTGGAGTCTGCCAGTCCTTAAAGGATCAGGTCAGACGGCCTGACAGACCTAACCAAGAGGATGATCTTGAAAACAGGGCAGATATTCCTCAAGCGCCGTGTTTTGTTGTAGATGCCTTAAAGGATTCTATACAGCAAGTCTCTCATATGGTTCTCCTGTCTGTACACATGCACAGACTTCTATGGCTTAAAAACTGGTCAGCCGAGCTTCCATGTAAGAAGTTATTGACAGGATTCTCCTTTCATGGGGAACGTTTGGTGACAATTTGGACAAATATATCCAAAAGATTTCCGTAGGGAAGAGCTCTCTACTTCCTGTGAAGAGGAGGACCAGGCATCCCTCGTTTAAAACCTCAGGGACTGCTTCCTCTTAAGTGTCTTAGCGCCAAGGCAGTTTTGCCACCAACAGGGCGCTAGAGCCAGGGGCAGAAAAAACCCTCGGTTACAAAACTCTTCTAAACCTGGCACCAAGCCCTCCTTTCAATCAGATGCCCCCACTCTATTGAGTGTGGGGAAGGCTGCTGCACTTTGCGGACATTTGGAGAACAGCGGTTCAGGACGAGTGGGTAACCTCGACAGTATCCGACGGTTACAAGCTGGAATTATGGAGGGTTCCTCCTCAGTGGCTTCTAAGATCCGAAAGAGAAATGTATTGTTTCAGGCACTAGAGCATTTACTGCAACAGAGAGTGATTGATTATGCAGGTTCCTATATCCGAAAGGGTTTTATTCGAACCTATTCACGGTTCAAAAACCAAACGGGGACACAAGGCCCATTTTGGATCTAAGATTCCTGAACCAACATCTGTTAATCCAGTCCTTTTGGATGGAGTCAGTCTGCTCAGTAGTAGCCTCACTCCAGATTGTAGACTTCTTAGCCTCGATATCAAGGACGCATATTTACATATACCTTTCAACCTCACCAGAGGTTCCTCTGATTTGCAGTAGAGGAATGTTGTTTCCAGTTTGTGGCACTGCCCTTCGGGCTTGCCAAAGCATCCCGGGTGTTTACAAAGATCCTAGCACCTGTACTGGGTCATTTAAAGGCCGAGGGGATCTTGGTGCTCGGATACCTGGACGACATCCTGCTAAGAGATCACTCACTACAGGCCCTGGAACACAGTGTAGCCTGCACAGTGCGGTATTTAAAAATCTTAGGCTGGGGCATAAATACTGAAAAGTCAGCCTTGAGACCAGCTCAGAGTCTCAAGTATCTAGGTCTGATCCTAGATACGGTCTGGGCAAGGGTATTTTTGCCACCCGTAAGGATCTGTGCCCTGAAGGATCAGGTGCGTTAGATAAGGGGCATCAGACAACCCTCCATTCGGCTCTGTATGAGTCTTCTAAGAAGGATGGTGTCCTTCGAGACAGTGCCCTATGCTCAGTTCTATTCCAGGCCTATACAACAAGACCTCTTGTCGACTTGGAACAGGAGAGGAAAAGCCCTAGACTATCCCATGTTCTTATCTCCCTGGGCACGCTTACGCCTATGCTGGTGGTTGCAGGATCAGAACCTGCAAAAGGGAAGATCCTCCTTCTCGGTGTCTTGGTACTGACCACAGACGCCAGTCTCTCGGGCTGGGGTGCGACCCTAGAGGGGCTGACAGCTCAGGGAAGATGGTCAACAGAGCCTGTACATCAACATCCTGGAGTTGTGGGCAGTACGTCTGGCCCTACGGTCCTGGAGGTTAGAGCTTCAGGACTTCCCTATTAGTCCAACAATGCCACTGCAGTGGCTTATATAATCCAGCAGGGCGGTACCAGGAGTCGTTCAGCTGAGAAAGAGTTGAACCACATACTAGCCTGGATAGAGGGACATGTGCCAGTTCTATCGGCAGTTCATATCCCAGGGGTAGAGAACTGGAAGACAGATTTTTTTCAGCCGACAGCAGATCTGCCCAGGGGAATAGTCCCTACACCCAAATTTGTTTCGGGACATCTGACAGCGTTGGTGATGGCAAGATGCTGATCTATTGGCATCCAGGTTCAACAACAAGCTACAGCAGTTTGTGTCCCAAACAAGGGATCCCCTGGCAATCAGAGCAGATGTTTTTGGTAGTTCCATGGAGCCAGTACTCCCTACAGTTCACAGCCTGAGAACAAGGCAGAAGTGCCAAAACGTTAGCCTGTTCTTTTACCCATGGTTGATACGGAATAGTCTAATTGCATCCAGTCTTCAGAGTGCTGGTTCATCTTTTAAGATACACAGGTAATGAATATTAGCCTAACTCTGTGTCCCGTGATGTATTCAAAGAAAAGGATTTTACAGGTAAGAATGACAAAAAATCCTATTTTTTTAAAAAATATTCACACACATCAATTTTTGGGGGTAGGTTACATAGACTTCCAATGGAAAGTGCAGAGAATGCTGGAGAAAAGATAATTGCTAGTTAATCTTTAAAGGATGTTGACTATCAGGCTTCTGGGATTTATCTAGCCCTAACTTTAAGGGGTTTCAAACCCTTGCGGTTTTTCACCTTAACGCATTGTATGTGTTAAGGTGAAAAACCTTCTGTGGTCAAGCAGCCCCCCCAGAGGCCCCCCCCTTTACTTACCTGAGCCCAATCGTTCCAGCGACGGGGACGAGTACACTCCCCCCTGGATAGATTGATAGCGGCAGAATCCATTGGCTCCCACTGCTGTCAATCAAATCCAGTGACACGAGAGCCGGGGGCGGGGCTGAGTCCTGCTGTCTGTGTCAATGGACGCAGCAGCAGGACACGGGAGCACATCCGCACGAGTACCCCCAGGAAAGCGCTTCTCCATGGGGGCACTCAATGCAGGGAGGAGCCAGGAGCACCGCTGGGGGGACCCCAGAAGAAGAGGATCGCAGCCACTCTGTGCAAAACCCTTGCACAGAAGAGGTAAGTATGACATGTTTGTTATATAAAAAAAAACAAAAAACTAAGCTTTACAACCCCTTTAATATTCATTTGTCCGGTTCAGATTGGGCTAGTGGCATTTGGTTCTTGCTTGCTTGTCATTCTCTTTTTTTTTTTTATCAATCCCCTAGGTGGTTCCAATGAAGATGAGGCCCTGAAGAGAAGAAAGGAACGTTATAGACAGGAACTTCAGGAGCAAATGGCAGAACAACAGAGAAACAAAAGAAGGTACATGTTTGGTTTTACTCATTTTTTCTCAACTAGAACAAACAAAATCAATGCATAGTCTTGATATTATAACAGCCTTTGAATGCAAGATTTGGGAAAGTTGAGATGAGATCACTTTTAGGGTAGGTTGGAATTATACCTGACTCTTCTGATGTGACAGGGAGATGTACATAGTGAAATATCAAGTAAATCCTGAGAGGCGTTGCAAAACTATTATATCAGTTCAATAATAAAAATGAATATTACAAATTACCAGTGGGGGCTGGATCAACATATTCATGAGATGATAGTCACCTGATGTGGCTGGATCCAGAGCCAGTACCATGTACATTGTGAAATTCCAACACAGCTGACTGCTGTTGGGGTGAACAGTTAAGTTAAAAAAACTGTGGCTATTTGTAGGCCAACCAGCTGCCTTAGGGAGGTTTGGTCATTTGCATCTGATTTTTATTCCAATTTTATTCGAATATATACAATATTTCCAGGGAGAAAGAGCTGGAGCTGAAAGTTGCAGCATCTGGAGCAATAGATCCCGAGAAGCAGGTAAGCTGATTTGTCATTTTCCATTTGTTAGTATGTAACTCTGTTATGATTGCTCTCTATCTCATTGCATAACACATAGTTGTAGGTTTATGCATGTTGTAGTGTTAGATGTTTTTTTACAAGGTGTTTAAAGTGAAAAACCAGTACACATGATATAAGATGTGCCACTTGCAACTTGCATATGCCGATCAAGCTGCAAGTCAGAGCTCACCGCCCACAGTACAATGCACAAGTTTAAATATGTCCATGCAGTGATTAGTTAAACCACTTAAACTGAGGTCTATACTTAATTATCCACCAACAAACCCTATATGTAAAGCGTGCGTGAAACAATTGCTATCATATTTTATATATTTTTTTTTTTATTACTTATTTTATACCTCTTAATAACATCAGACACTTGCCATGCTTCCCTCCCCCTTCCACAGTACATATAATTTTTTAAGATGTCCCCAAAAATGTAGATATTTGCATGATGATGAATACTGATGGTAAAGTGTGTGTAATACTATGTGCATAAAACAGTTTCAGCACACTTGAAAAATATATTTTTGGTTAAATAATGTACCATTCAGATATTTATTTTCTGTTCTGACATTTTTCAAATCTCTAAGTTTTATTTTAGTTTGCATCTCCAGTTTAATTTTAATCAGTTACATAGTGAGTAGAGATGAGCTAATTTTAAAGCATACAGGAGATAATGTACTAAAGGCAAATATACCATGCACTGCAAGTGCACTCGCTCCAGAGCTTAGTAAATGAGGTAAAGCTTCACTTTGCAAAGAATACTCAATCACATGCAAGGAAAAAAAAAAAAACAGCATTTTTGTTTGCACATGATTGGATGATAGAAATCAGCAGATCTAGAGCAACTGCTCTTGCACAGTATATTTGCCTTTAGTAAATCAACCTCACCATGTCTGCAGATCACTTGTTCTACTTTCATGATCCTGTTCTCCATATCCTCTCAGTGTTCCAGGCTAGTGTGACTTCTTTTCCTATAGTAAGAAAGCTGGTGACAGTGCAGACTCCTGCTATACAAATACCAGAATTCATGCATATTGTTGCTAGTGCCTTAAGAGGAATTTTCCCTCCTCCCGCAAAAAAATCATTCTACTTTTCTTAAAACACCCCCTACATAAATACACCTCCATTTCTTACGAGGTGCAATTGGGATCAGTGTCATGACAAGGCTATCTAGTGCCCAGGGTGAAGGTAGCAAACTGCCCCCACCCTGTCATGTCTCAGCGAAAATACCATCCAGCACTAATCTGCACGCTCACTCCCCCAAGCGTACATTTACTCTGCAAGCCAAAAAAGCAAAAATTCCCTCTCCTACCAGTACAAATCCCCCCTCCCAGAACAAATCTTTGCCCCCTAACACCTTTCTCAGCACAAATATTTGTCCCCAAATCCCCCTTCCCAGCTTAACTCCCCCCCCCCCCTCCTAATTCCTTCCTCCTGGCACAAGTCACAACCCGCCGAAAAAAAACCCCTCCTAGCACAAATCCTCTCCACCCAGATTTCCCCTCCTAGCAAAAATCTGACAGAAGGTAGGAGCGGGAGGGGTAACACGCAGCCTGCAACTCCTACCAGCTCTCTTCTCTCTGCTGCTGTCATTATTCCTGTACAGTGTTCACTGTCACTTCTCCTGTACAGCAGCAGGAGCTCGTTATGTGGCGCCCCCTCCCTCACATAAGTTCCTTGCGCCAGGGTGGCCTTTCCCCCCCTTGTCCCAGCCCTGATTGGTATGATGGATTCTTTAAATGACTTTTGGAATGCCAGGTAAGCTTTCCATTCTCTGCCTTACTTTGGACTATAATTGTTCACAACGGTGTAAAAGTAAAAAAAAAACTACAAAAATAAAAAAACACATTAGAGAACAGCCAACACACACACACTGGTTTAGAGAAATAGAAAAAGAAGAACATCTACTATGTCCCAGTTCATGTTTCGCAAGTGGGACAGCTACATTGAGCATTAGAAGCGTAGAAAGGCTTAGTGGGTCTTCAGCAACAGTTGTGCTTTTTCAGAAGAGGCCTCACCTTATTGGTTCTTGTAGCTTAAAATACTGCCTCTGGATTTATTATAGCAAGGGGCCATACTCTTACTGGGTATGGCCCCTTGCTATAAACGGTGTAGTTTTTAGCATTTACAGTATGTCTGTCAGTGTTGTATTTCTGGTTGGCGGTGAAACTTGTTTGTATTAATTAGAAGGCATAAAAACAGGAAGGCCTGCTGATAAGCCCAAATGGCAGATATCTGCTGTTCTCAGAGCGCTTGTAGGACCATGAGGCTAGGGTGCCCTAGTTTGCGAGCATCTCCTATACCTTCACCACTAAGACTTGTTTGGGCTTTGCCTAATGAAATAAGCATACTGACAGAGCCACGTAACGTCAATATAGAAATCCTAGCTATTATCATTTTTTAGATTTGGTATTGGATCTTTAATTCTGGTGTGCTGTGTTTTGTATATAAATAGGTGTTTCCTAATTGTCTTAAATGCTTTTTCTAGCTAAATGAAGAAGAGGTAAATTGATTTTTTGTTCTCCAAAATATTACATTCTATTTTCTATGAAGATTTGTTCCAAATCTTCAAACTTTCTTTTTCCTTGCATGCCTGTAGCAGTTTGGACAACATAGATGCATGTTTTTAACATTTGCATGAATTGCATAAACTGTCTGAAACAGAGGACCTCAGTGGCATAGTACTACTAGGAAGACCTACAGTAGCAAAGCAAATTGAATCATGCCTTTTAATATACAGCAGGTGGCACAAAAGTACAAGTCACTGTGTAAATTACTTACTGCTCCAACTAGCGCTACATTACAGGATGCAGAGGACTTCATATACATGACTACTTGGGTTATGCTACCACCTTCAAGTCAGTGGACACTGGCGAAAAAAAGGCAGAATACCCGCCCTGGCATAACCTCTCCCAGCTCAGCTAAGCCTGTTTTTAGCTAGTGTCCACAGCTGATTGATGCATTTCACTTGTTCTCTCTGAAGATCCCCCTAGTGGGCTTTGTTCTCTTTATTTTTGTCCTGTTCCTTAATTACCTGGTGGGGCAATGGTGGGCCTTATCTAGATCAGGTAGTTATGGCCAGCAGGCCAAGAGGGACTGTACATGGACCCAGGATCCAGGAGGTTGAATGGCCTGTATTGCTTGCTGTTTGGCTTTGCACCCTGTGGGCAGCGATCTCTAATGTACAGTGTACCTGGTGACCTCACTGCTAGGATGCTTTACAGGTCAAGGGAAATAATCCGCCTGGAGGGGAGTTGGGTCCCTAAAGGCCCTGCTGTGCCTGCCATGATGGTTTTGTGGGCCCAAAGTGCCTGCCATGATGTAATCTTTCACATCTGCCATTTTACACAGATCCTGGACACAGTAACGAGTGCATTGAGCTACCTGAGTCTACATTGCTTGGGGATATCAGCCCACACTGTTTTAACAATCAGCGCATTCTGCCTTCAGCCTCACACAGCAGCATTGCTTACCTTGTCAGGCACCTCAAATATTGGGACACTTGCCAGCTACCTGGGGTGACTGCTACACTGGTGTTCTGGCTAAGGTAGACACTTGTTTCCGCTGGGTGGCCGCTTACCTCTGGGATCAGGCCTTTTTAACCCTCGGCAAGCTATAGCCTTGCACAGACAGAGAGGTGGGGGGAAGGACAATGGAGTGGGCTCCCATATCCCTCAGTTAGGTAACACCCCTACACAGTTTGCCCTGCTGCGGCTCCCCAACGGGTCTGATTAGTTATTAGTCACTGCCCTTGCTCTGGTATTTCCACTGTTTCAAGGGCACAATTTTTTGCAGCCTTATCTGGGCTGCTTGATCAGTTCTCACGTGTTCTCTCTAATTTAGAATGTGAAGCTGTTGAGGATTAGGGATGGGCGAACGGTTCGGCCTGAGCATAAGTTTGGGCCCAACTTTTGTCGATCGGACGTTTGGCGACTAGCCGAACAAACGGGATGTTTGACCGTTTGTTCACCCCCCGAACGGACCACAATTCTTTGCAGCGCTGAACAGTGCATTTCAAGCCCTGATTGGCTGAAGCAGTGAAAGCTTCAGCCAATCAGGGCACAGCGCACTGTCAAAGTCATGATTGGACACTGTTATGACTTTATCCAATCATGGCTCATTCCCGCCCCACAGTATAAAAGTATTCTTTAAATGGCAGCCATTTTCAGTGTGATTTTGGCTTGGAGAGAGATAGAACAGGGCTCTGTTCAGTGCTATTAGTTAGTTAGTGTGCTATACTGTGCTATTGTGCTTCAGTTTTCAGTGTAGAATATTAGTTTAGTGTCAGTCTAGGAATAGTGTGAGTGTAGTGAGGAGGACCATCAGTCAGCTTTGCATAGTGTGCAGCTAGAGTAGGATAGTTTCACTGTAGTGTAGTGAGACCGTGTCATTCATACATACATTAGTGTATATGTACAGTAGGGACAATTCAGATAGCATCAGTGTAGTGATGGTTGAACATTGTATATTTGATTGAGTAACTGCAAGTTTAACACCATTTACCTCTGTGTGCGTTACTGTCAGTTTAAAGCCATATAGTTCTGTGTGCGTTACTGCCAGTTTAACGCCATATAGTTTTGTGTGTTACTGCACGCTTACCGCCATTTACTTCTGTGTGCGTTACTGCCAGTTTAACGTCATATAGTTCTGTGCGCGTTACTGCAAGTTTAACGCCATTTAGTTTTGTGCGTTACTGCAAGTTTAACGCCGCTTACGTCTGTGTGCGTTACTGCAGTTTAACGCCATATAGTTCTGTGTGCGTTACTGCCAGTTTAAGGTCATATAGTTTTGTGTGCGTTACTGCCAGTTTAACGCCATATAGTTTTGTGTGCGTTACTGCAAGTTTAATGCCATTTACTTCTGTGTGCGTTACTGCAAGTTTAACGCCATATAGTTCTGTGCCTTACTGCATGTTTAACGCCATATAGTTCTGTGCGTCACTGTACGTTTGACGCATTATATTGCAGTATATTATAGTGTATCTGTGGAGTGTGTCTGTGTAGTGTGAGTACTCAAATTAAAGTGCACAAAACACTACTTTACATTGATTAAAGTGCATCTACATACAGATTTCCACTTCTTCTTTACATTTGCTTATAAGCACCGGCCCTCCTTCCCAATAATGTCTGGGAGGACAACAAGGAGAGGCAGACATTCCCATGGCACTGTAAGGGGGCCAGCAACAAATGTGTCCACAGGCAAAGGTGGACGTGGTGGTCAGTCCTCAGGCAGGGCATCATTTCCTCTGTTTAGTGAGTTTGCCTGTGCTATCCAGCCACAGCATGCAGAGGAAGTGGTGGACTGGCTTACTAAACCTTCCTCATCCTCCTTATCCTCTGTCACGCATGCAGAGACAAGTGCGCAGTCCCCTGCAGTTGCCAGAGTGGATAAACCTGCCTCCTTGTCCACATCTATTCCTGCCATAGCCCAAACATCAGCCATGGAGGAGTCATCTGAGTTATTTGACCACAGCTTCGGCCACTTGCTCCTTGATGATGCCCAGCCATTACTGGATTCAGATGTTGGTTCTGAGGTTGAGGATGACAGGAACATGAGCCTAGAGAGAGGGGAGAACACTGGTAGACAAATTGGCATTCAAGTTCCCCCTGCCGCAGTGTGTTGCCAAGTTGTCTCCAGTGGTAATGAAGATGGAGGAGATGGAGATGATGATGATGAGGTCATTGTTGCGACTTGGGTGCCAGATAGAGCAGAGGAGGAAACTGAAGGTGAGGCTGCACAACCCCAAGGAGGCCGACATCAAGAAAGAGTAGAGAGCGCCAGCCTATTCCATCACATTCTGCAACTGTTATCTCCCAGCCCACTTGCCAAAGCTCAGCTGTCTGGGCCTTTTTCAGCACATCTGCAGCAGAGCGCACTGTTGCTATTGGCAAACTGTGTCTCTGGTACATCAAACGTGGCAAAAACACCAGCCATTTGGGTACTGCATGCTTAGCAAGGCATTTAACACCCAACCACTCAGCCCATTGGCAAGAGCACCTAAAAGCCACACAAAAGGGGCACAAATCTGTCCCTCCTCCTCTTCCTTACCCACTTCAGTCTGCCCCTGCTATACCGAGTCATGACCTCTCAGCAGCTTTCAACGACAGGGATGATGGTATAGCACAGGGTGTCCCAGGTCCTAGCAGTACATCTGGTAGCAGCACACCACTAGCTGTAGACTGTAGCTGGCAAATTTCTCTGTCCCATCTGCTGCAGTGGAAAAAAAAATATGGTCCCTGCCACACACATGCCCAGCGTCTAAATGCAAGCTTGTCAAAGCTGTTGGCTCTCCAACTTCTGCCTTTCAGCCTGGTGGATTCGGCCCCCTTCCATGAATTTGCACAATGTGCTGTAACACAATGGCAGGTTCCCAGTCGCTACTACTTTTCACGTAAGGCCGTTCCATCTCTCTATCATCACGTGGAAGGGAATGTTCTGGCATCTTTGGGCAAGGCAGTCAGCCGCACAGTCCACCTCACTACTGACACGTGGTCCAGCAAGCATGGGCAGGGAAGATATATTTCGTTCTCAGCACACTGGGTAACGCTGCTTGCAACTCGGAAGGATGCAGGACAGGGCTCGGTGCTGCAGCTTGTTGTGCCCCCACGTCTCCATACAACTGGTGGTGATGATGCTAGACCTGTGAGCTCTACCCCCTCCTCTGCCACTTCCATGCCCTCCGCTGCAGATTTGTCCTATGAACATCAGGTACCCCCTAAGCGTTCCAAGATTTTTGCAGCTCTGCAGGGACAGGCCCAGTGGTGGAGCCAGGAATGGTGGTGTGCAATAATGACCAAACCTCCTGTCTGCCCTTAGACAGGGAAAGTTGACACATGTGCCATGCCTGGCACATGTCCTCAGTTTGGTGGTGCAGCTTTTCCTAAATACATACCCTGGGTTGGAAGATGTGCTAAAGCTGGCCAGAAGAGTCTGTAGCCATTTCAGGCGGTCATACACAGCCAGTGCTCGGTTGGCTGAAATTCAGCGGGAATTCCACCTGCCCTTAAACCGCCTGATTTGTGACATGCCCACCAGGTGGAACTCGACTTTGGCAATGCTGCAGTAGCTGTAGCAGCAGTACGGCAGGACGACAGGCTCAAGCTACCTTGGCTTTTTTTCCCCACGCCAATGGCTGATCATTAAAGATGCATGCACTGTACTGTCACCATTTGAGGAGGCCGCAAGGATGGTGAGCCGTGACAGTGCATGCATCAGTGACACAATCCCTGTTGTGTTCCTGCTGGAGCAGACTCTGCGTGGCATTATGGACAGGGCACTGGAGGGAGAGCAGCAGGAGGAAGAGGGGGACTTCCTTTCCTCTCAAGGCCCACTTTATCCAGAGACCATCATTCCTATGTCACAGAACTAGGGATGCACCGAAATTTCGGCGGCCGAAACATTTCGGCCGAAAATGGCATTTTCGGCAAATTGCCGAAAGAAAAAAAATGCCGATAATGAATCCGA
This sequence comes from Glandirana rugosa, assembly GCA_018402905.1. NCBI lineage: Eukaryota > Metazoa > Chordata > Amphibia > Anura > Ranidae > Glandirana > Glandirana rugosa. The sequence goes on along the minus strand of BLSH010117941.1, from coordinate 3,415,545 downwards.
AAAAGCGGCGGGGTCAAACAGGGTTGCCCCACCCCGCCGGGTGCCACACTTGTATCATCCTGAGTCCTCCCCTCCCTTCTCACGATCTCATGTTGTGTCACGGAGCTGCATTAAATCGTTTCGACGGGTCACTAAATTACGTCGAGGCACTGTGTTGTACTCTAGCACTCTTCCCTCCCCTCCTGAGTCCTACTATGTTCACACCGTGGGCCGCCCCACCCCGTTGGGACAAACTGGGGCGGCGAAAAAGCCTAAGTAATAGCCGTAAAAAAAAGAAAGCCGTTAAACGGCTTTTACGGTAAAAGCCGGCTTTACAAAGCCGGCGGCTTTAAAGCCACGTAGGGATCAAGACACTGTATCCTTACTACCAGAGACCTATTTCACCCGGAACTCTCCTTTCCTTCAGGGGGAGAAGGAGGACGACGAGAGGGAGGTCACGGGACAGGTATTACGGTGCGTCTCAGACGAGGTCGTC
>BLSH010117941.1:3402150-3412975 GCA_018402905.1 Glandirana rugosa | reverse complement strand
CTGTGTCTCCTCTCCTCTCTTCTCTTCTCTCTCCCTCTCTTCTCTCTCTCTCTGTGTGTCTCCTCTGTGTGTCTCTCTCTCTCTTCTCTCCCTCTCTCTTCTCTTCTCTCCTCTCCTCTGTGTCTCTCTCTCTCTCGGTCTCTCTTTCTCTCTCTCTTCTCTCCTCTGTGTGTCTCTCTCTCTCTCTCTCTTCTCTTCTCTTCTCTTCTCTCCTCTGTGTCTCTCTCTCTCTGTCTCTCTCTCTCTCTCTCTCATTCTGTCTCTCTCCTACTCATTCTCTCTCTCCCCTGTGCTATGTCTGCAGTCTCTGACCGTCTCCAGTGCTATGTCTGCAGTCTCTGACCGTCTCCAGTGCTATGTCTGCAGTCTCTGACCATCTCCTGTAGTACGCCTGCAGTCTCTGACCATCTCCTGTGCAATGTGTGCAATCTCTGACCGTCTCCTGTGCTATGTGTGCAGTCTCTGACCATCTCCTGTGCTATGTGTGCAGTCTCTGACCATCTCCTGCAGTACGCCTGCAGTCTCTGACCATCTCCTGTGCTATGTGTGCAATCTCTGACCGTCTCCTGTGCTATGTGTGCAGTCTCTGACTGTCTCCTGTATCATGTCTGCTAGAGGTGCACCAAGTGGAAAATTTGCCAATACTATTAGCAATGTGTTGAAGTATAAGTAAGAGACTGCAGACATGATACAAGAGATGGTCACAAACTGCAGACTGCATTTTTTTTTAGCTTTTCTTGCACTAAAAGTGCCAGTAATGGCCAACAAATTCATATTAATTTAAACTGATGATATTAATTAAAAGTGGAATATAATACAACTATATATAAAAAATATTATTATTTTTTAAAAACTTTCATTTTCGGTATCGGTTTCGGTTTTCGGCCTAGTGCATCCTAAATTTTCGGTATCGGTTTCGGCACCAAAATTTCCATTCGGTGCACCACTACACAGAACACACAGGAGGAGAGAGGGGAGGAGGATGAGGAGGAGGAGGACTCTGGCAGTTTCGTAGGCTTCAAAGAAGAGGAAGACATGCGTCAATCTGTAAGCGATGGCTTTCCAACCCTAGGACCCTTGGGAGTAGTATGTGGCGGGGAGGAGGAAGTTCCAGATGCTGTCATCCTGAGTGACCCCGTGGAGTCTGCTTCTCAAGCCTCTGCAAATTTGAGGCGCATGGACAACCTCATGCTTCAAAGCCTGCAAAATTACCCAAGAATATGTGCCATAAAGGAGAAGGATCATTACTGCTTGGCAACCCTCCTTGACCAATGTTATAAGGGAAAGGTCTCAGAACTCATCCCATCCCCACAGAGAGGATTTTATTGAACATTTTTCCTGATTCCAGTAGGTTACAGTGTCGTGGAAAACATAGTTTTGAGGCTTTTGTTGGTCAAGAGAGGAGCGCTGGAGAAGGCGTCTGCCCTAAGTGATGCATTTCAGAATTTTTTTAGTCCTCACCGCCCAGGCCTGTCAGCCTCCACATCCCATCGCCAGCATCTGCATCACATGGTGGACGATTACCTCAGGGCCAAAACAGAGATGGAGAGCTTTCCATTTGACGATCCACTGACTTACTGGGTCATGAGAATAGACCACTGGCCAGAACTTGCCCAGTATGCTATTGAGTTGTTGCGCTGCCCTGCATCCAGCGTGCTTTCAGAACGGGCATTCAGTGCTGCAGGAGGTTTCATTACTGATCATAGAAAGTGTCTGTCCACAGACTCCTTAGACCGTTTGGCTTTTATGAAAATGAATCAGTCCTGGATTACCAGCTATGAAGGTCCCTGATGCTGATGTCACTGATTAAGTGTTTTTGGGATGTGGAATTTCTGCAGGACTTCGAGGCTGCCTAGCTTTGAGGATGTTCAATCATTTCATCTGGAAGAATGTTTTTGGTATAGGTTTCGTGGGCACAATTAACACCAAAAAGATTAATTTTCAGCACCTGTTTGGCAGGTACATATCATTGCATTTTTTTTTGCTTTCATCAAGAGTACCTCTATAGGGTTACGGTGGGAAGGCGCCACCAACACCCAAAGAGTAATTTTTCTGCACCTGTTTGACAGGTGCATATCCTTGCAATTTTTTTTACAGAAAGTTCAATTCTTGCCTTCATGAAGAGCACCTCTATAGGGTTATGGTATGAAGACACCATCGACACCCAAAGCCCTATTTTTCTGCACCAGTTACTTCTATCCAAAGTCAAAGTGACACCAGAATTTATCCAAGAAATCTCTAATCTTGTTCACAGTGCACTATATTGTGGCCTCATAATACGCACTGGCTCCCCAGCTGTTGCTGAGCAAAATAAAGGCAGCTTGCAAGGAAAATGTCTTTTTTTTTTTTGGCTTTATAAATGTAATTATTGCTGCAGCATATTGTAGACATGGTACAGATCTGCCTCTTTACAGGTAGACTAAGGGGACCCCCAGGCACTATACTGGAAGGAATTTTTCAATTTTATGCTTTCACTTTAAAAATCAAAAAATCACTGCTCTTTAAAAATGACATTTTTTACAAACTTTTTTTTCATTGATACATGTCCCCCAGGGCAGGACCCCGACCCCTGTAACCATTGTATGCCCATAACTTGCATAGAAGCCTTCAAAATGGTCACTTTTGCTTTTTGATGTTCGGGTTACATTGACTTTAATGGGGTTCGTTATTCGGGTCCGAACTTTCGCGATGTTTGAAAGTTCTGGTGCAAACCGAACAGGGGTCCGTTCGGCCTATCCCTATTGAGGATCAGGAAATCCTCTGTGTATGAATCTTCTCAGGTTTCAGGGCTGTCTCAGTCCCAAAAGTCCATGGTGAGTTTCCTTGCGGATGTGACATGCACTAACCTTAACTTATGGCTGATGAAATCCTCTTCCTCAAAAGTCGATGATTTTGGTTCCTGCTGTCCTTGCCAAAAAAATCCCAAGTCTTTTTTTAATGCACCCTCAGAATAAATGATGTATGCGGATTGGGCTCACCCAAAGAAGGTGTTTTTGCCACCAAAACATTTTTCCCATCTGTACCCCATACCATAGATAAAGGTGGAATTCCACAAAAAAAAAGAAGGATTCTCCTGCAGTTGACCCAGCTATTTACCACTTAAAGGGTAACTCCACCTTGGGAAAAAAATAGCAAATAAAGAAAAAATAATATAGCACATATAATTGCAACACAAGTCATATTGTAATTGAATGTCATTAAAAATCACCTTTCCTTTTCAATCTGCAGCTCGTAATTTTCTGAGAATGCATTGCAATATGGCTACCTGGAATTGTTCTGTACACAGAGTGTGTACTGACCACTCCCCAGAAACATTATTTCCTGCTTGTGTAATTGGCTCCCCAGTTTTCCCAGAAGTCTGCATTCAGATTTCAAGCATCCCCTGCAACAAAAATGTCAATAGGACCACGTCTAAAGGGATGCAGGCCCAGCAGATTTCCTCATTGGAGCCTTACATCTGCAAACCTGACAGTTAATAATGAAACCACTCCCATTAGACCCACTCAGAACAGAGGCACAGACAAACACAGAGGGATTTCTTCAGACTAACAAAAGGTAGGAATCTGCCACAAAGTTTGTTATAATCCCTGCAATGTACATAGATCACCCAGAAGGGAATGTTTTTTTCTCAACAAAAGTGGAGTTACGCATTAAAAAAGACCCTGGGAGTCCAAGTTAATGGTCTTTAAAGATACCACAGATGCAAGGTTAGCAGCCCTCTTTGGGCATCCTTCTCTCTGGTGATTCTGATTGCACTGGCTTGACCAAGAAAAATGCAGTATGGCAACATTGTAAGTTTCTTGACAGACGAGCAGTGGGCCCTTCCAGATTGGCCAGATTGGCTGTCCATCCTGCTTACAGTGGCTGTCCACGTCCTGCAGAAAACAGGTGTTTCTGACTCTGTGATTCCTACCCTCCTCAAGGCTAGAAATTCAACATCCAGGAAAGTGTACCATTGTAAATGGAAGGCTTGTTTCACCTGGTGTGAAGCCCAGAAATGTTATCCCTGGCAGTATGTTGTGGGGTGAGTACCATTAAGGGACAAATTTTGGCCATGCTATTTCAGAGGCTTATTCCTTGGTTAAAACCCTTATGCAGGGTGTAACGTGAAAAGATCAGCTAAAAGGAATACTGGTGACTAGTCCTTTGCCCTCTGGCTGCCTTTAACAAAGCTTTGAGAGTCCATTTCTCTTTTACATAGGTACTTGTACTGTGCTTTAACGCCATTGTTATCTTGGGCAATTTCAGGCCAAGTAAAGTTCTGTTAGAACTTTAGAATGATTTAAGAAGAAGGTGGCTTTTAAAGTGACACAGAAACCAAGTTTTCTGGATCTATAGATTCCATGATGAAAAATGTTTAAGTTTTTTTAAATCTATGGTAGTGAGTGTAAAATAAAGGTCAATACATACAAATTCAGTATGTAGCATAATGCACACTGAACATATTCTATAACTGTTATCTTCATTTCATTATCTCTCATGTACCAAAACTAAATATATTCCTTTCATGAAAATGCGGTCTTTGTTTTCCTTCTCTTAAAGCCGGACAGGCTGAGGCAGTTTGGAGCAATAAATCGTCAGCAGGAAATGCCTGATAGAAATGTTCCCTTTCGACCTGGGGTTCTAATTGACTCAGAGAAGACAAGCAGAAGGGTTGAGAATAAGCCTGTCTTTGAAGAGAAGACTCCACCTGAAAGACCAAGAGTGGCTTTCCAGACTCCTGTCCCTGAACCCGCTGTCACTGGAAGTGGATATCCTGTAGCCTACAATCCAGCACAAGAGGATCTGCACAGAGGAATTTCCAACGCACTAGGGGAAATAGTTGCCCCCAGGTAATTACATATCAGTCACTGTGATATACCTGGGCAGTCTCATAAACCTGCCGTGTGCTCCATATATGTACAGTATCTCAAAATTAGAGTACACCCCTCACATTTTTGTAGATATTTTATTACATCCTTTTCATGTGACAACACTGAAGAAATGACGCTTTTCTACAATGTAAAGTAGTGAGTGTACTGTTTGTATAACGGTCTAAATTTGCTGTCCCCCTCAAAATAACTCAACACACAGCCATTAATGCCTAAACCGCTGGCAATAAAAGTGAGTACACCCCTAAGTGAAAATGTGCAAATTGGGCCCGATTAGCCATTTTCCCTCCCCAGTGTCATGTGACTCATTAGTGTTACAAGGTCTCAGGTGTGAATGGGGAGCAGGTGTGTTAAATTTGGTGTTCTCGCTCTCACTATCTCATACTGGTCACTGGAAGTTCAACATGGCACCTCATGGCAAAGAACTCTCTGAGGATCTGACAAAAGAATTGTTGCTCTACATAAAGATGGCCTAGGCTATAAGAAGATTGCCAAGACCCTGAAACTCAGCTGCAGCACAATGGCCAAGACCATACAGCAGTTTAACAGGACAGGTTCCATTCAGAACAGGCCTTGCCATGGTCGACCAAAGAAGTTGAGTGCACGTGCTCAGCATCCTATCCAGAGGTTGTCTTTGGGAAATAGACGTATGAGTGCTGCCAGCATTGCTCAGAGGTTGATGGGGTGGGGGGTCAGCCTGTCCGTACTCAGACCATATGCCGCACACTGCGTCAAATTGGTCTGCATGGCTGTCATCCTAGAAGGAAGCCTCTTAAGATGATGCACAAAGCCCGCAAACAGTTTGCTAAGGACAAGCAGACCAAGGACATGGATTACTGGAACCATGTCCTGTGGTCTGATGAGACCAAGATAAACATATTTTGTTCAGATGGTGTCAAGCTTGTGTTGCGGCAACCAGGTAAGGAGTGCAAAGACAAGTGTGTCTTGCCTACACTCAAGCATGGTGGTGGTAGTGTCATGGTCTGGGGCTGCATGAGTTCATGACGGCACTGCAGAGCTACAGTTCATTAAGTGAACCATGAATGGCAACATGTACTGTGACATACTGAAGCAGAGCATGATCCCCTGCCTTCAGAGACTGGGCCGCAGGGCAGTATTCCAACATAATGACCCAAAACACACCTCCAAGATGACCACTGCCTTGCTAAAGAAGCTGAGGGTAAAGGTGATGGACTGGCCCAGCATGCCTCCAGACCTAAACCCTATTGAGCATCTGTGGGGCATCCTCAAATTCAAGGTGGAGGAGCGCAAGGTATCTAACATCCACCAGCTCCGTGATGTCATCATGGAGGAGTGGAAAAGGTCTCCAGTGGCAACCTGTGAAGCTCTGGTGAGCTCCATGCCCAAGAGGGTTAAGGCAGCTCTGGAAAATAATGGTGGCCACACAAAATATTGACTCCTTGGACCCAATTTGGACATTTTCACTTAGAGGTGTACTCCCTTTTGTTGTCAGCCATTAATGGCTGTGTTGACTTATTTTGAGGGGACAGCAAATTTACACTGTTATACAAGCTGTACACTCACTAGTTTACATTGTAGCAAAGTTTCATTTCTTCAATATTGTCACATGAAAAGATATAATAAAATATTTACAAAAATGTGAGGGGTGTACTCACTTTTGTGAGATACTGTATATTCAGTATAGATTTTAGTTTCAGAAAAGTAGGCCCTCGTTCCATACCCAAACAATGACATTGTATAATACCTTTATCACTGTCATCAGATACCAGAATGTTGAACAGCTTTTACTTCACAGGTTCAGCATATAAATATACGCAATTTATTTATTTTATGCAGCTGAGCTATAGGTAGCAGCAGTAACGTCATCCTGAGTTAGGGAATTATATTAAACTAACAGTGTTACATTTTATCTAACATATTTGTGTCAATGATGTAGGATTGCAGCTGTGCCTCCACCTCAACCGCCAATCCTGGTAGACAGTTATCGGACACCTTATGATGACGCCTATTATTACTATGGTGCCCGGAACCCACTGGATCCAAATCTAGCCTACTGTAAGTGAAAATTTTCCAGGTGCCCTTGCATAGATTATCCAAGATGTAAATAAGGGTCTGGATTAAGGAAGTGGGAGCAGGTACCTGTCAAGTACTCACTTTCTGAGGGATAAAAAAAAGCTGCAATTGGGGGAGGAAGACAATAGCAGCAACTTTCATTACTCTTCCGTTCACTGACAGACGCAGCCTTCTTATGACACGTGGGGTTATGCTCATACTACTAGGAGTAGACTAGGCAAAAATAAAACAAAAGCATAGGTTGGCCCCTCCCAGGGGGCCGTCCTCACCTTGGCATATAATCCCCCTGCTCTGCATAGCACATCAGTTTTAAATTGCCTAGTGCAAGGAGTAGACCTGATTCCCTATGGGATCTGCGGTCTCCTGAAGATTTTTTCTGATGAAGACTGCTATCAAGAAGCTGGTGGTATAGAGGATATCTAGAATCCAAAAACTTTCCCCAGTCCGGCCGACACTATGCGAGCTACCCTTAGCGGGGGTCCGCTGCATAGCGCCCAGTGACTGCTTTTGTTCCTGTCCAGGGGCCTGGCCAGCAGCATGCCTCTCTGTGGGGAGGTAAGTCTGCTCCGGGTGGCTACCCACTGCGCCCGTCAGATTGGTGAGTGGACCCCTCTTCCGTCCTAGGGCGTGGAGAGTGGGCACCTGGGCAGCTTCTGTGGTAGCCGGCCGGTGGGGGTCCGTTAGTGGGGACACACTGGGTGGTACCCCTTTGAGGATTATCTCCCGTTCCCCCCTCCCCCCCCCCGCCCCCGCAGTACCACACCTTGCACTGACCGTTCGGAGCACTGCATTAAGCGGTTCGCCGCCATTCGGTGTTGATCACCGGTCTTTCGTCCGCCGACCGCGCCATTTTTCTATAAGCTCTGCTTGTGTTAATGGCAGCATCCATTGTTTGGTAACCAAGCGGTTTTTCAGCCTGTCCTCTGGCGGCCCCCAGTGGTCGTTTTTGGTATTACAGGAAGTGATAAGAACGGAAGTAGTACTTCCGGTTTCACTTGGACAACGTGGCTGACACCCTGTGGTGCAGGCTCTTGAAGTGCAGTGGATTTTTGGGCATTGCTCATTCCGGTCACAAGTGCTGAGGCATTTAAAACAGCAAGTATAGCTGTCTCTCCCTGGGTGCTGGTAGCGGTGGGTGCAATCCTCCCGGGTCTCCCTGGCTGATTGGTGGGGTAGAGGTGGTGGTCACACAGTGGGGGTGCCGGAAGGCTGGGATGTCAGAGGCCGGCAAGGCTATGGCAGGTGTACCTGTGGATCAACAATCCACCCCGGGAACCTTGGTGTCCTTGGAACAGCTGAGGGCGGTATTTGGGGAGTTCTTTCGTCCCGGGGGACCCCAAAAACGCCCACCCCCCCCTCATTCCTCAGGAGAGGATTTGGATCCAGAAAGCACCTCAGTGGTCACACCTGTGGACCTATCAGAGGGTGAACTGCCCTTCAGAAGGCGAAGGTGATCAGGAGGCTCCTTTTTCACGTGATAAAGTGGCCGCTCTGATCACTGATATCCGCGACTCCATGCGGCTTGACCAAGCAGGGGAGTCGCATGAGTCCACATATATTTGTGGATCACTTAAACCCCCTAGGTCCCCTAGGGCTTACCCCTATGATCAGGTGTTTGAACAGGCGCTGTTCAAGAAATGGCTGCGGCCACCAAATTCATTTGCTTTTCCTAAAAGCTTTGCTGTTTGCTACCCCTTTGAGGATAGCTTTACTAAGAGATTGGCTTCCCCAACGGTGGACCCCCCACTGGCCCGTCTGAATAAGGCAACGACCATTCCCTTGCAGGGGTCTCCGTCTTTTAAGGAGGCGGCCGATCGCCGCACGGAGGCAGTGTCTAAGGTGCTGTTCTTGTTGGCTGGGTCAGCCATGCGGCCAGCTCTAGTGGCTGCAGTGACGCCACAATCTCTTCACGAGCACGCTGCCACACTGCACACTGGTTTAACTTGTGAGTGTGCACAGGCTGAGGTGCAGCGGGCACAACATTTGGAAGAGGGTCTCCGCTACATATGCCATGCTGCTTTGGACCTTCTTCCCATATTGTCAAAAATGTCTGTTTTTGCAATTATCAGGCGGGTGCTGTGGCTCCGCTTTTGGTCGGGCGGATCTTCCCTTTCAGGGAGGGCATCTGTTTGGCCCACAGTTGGATGAAATCATTAAGGATTTCACGGGAGGGAAGAGTACTTTCCTTCCAGAGCCAAAGCGGCGGGATTTTCACCGTAGGCAGGTCCCTGTTTCTTCAGGTCAGAAGAAGTTTTTTCGGGCTCCCGGTTCAGCGGGTAAGGGCTTCAAGTCCAGTAAGGCTTCCGCTGGGCCCAGTAAAAGGCCCTGGTAGCATAAGTCCGAAAAAGCGAAGGATAAATCAAGCTCTGCATGATGGGTTGCCCCCGCCTGACTCTCGGGTGGGGGGCCGGTTGCTGGGGTTTGCAGACAGATGGACTGCCCGCATCACCGATCGGTGGGTACTGGAGGTGGTGTCCTCCGGGTACAGGATAGAATTCATCTCTCTGCCCCCAGAAAGGTTCTTCCCTTCAAACTTGAGACTCCCTCAGGGTCGTCGGGAGGCGCTTCTAGGCGCCGTTCGGGCGCTTGCCGAGCAGGGGGTGATTGTACCGGTACCCATGGTGGAAAGATTTCACGGGTTTTACTCAAACCTCTTTGTGGTGCCCAAAAAAGGGCGGTGTCAGGCCAGTTCTGGACCTGAAAGCATTAAACCGCTTCGTAAAGTCGAAGAGATTCAGGATGGAGTCCATCCGCTCCGTCCTGGCCGCCCTGCACTAAGGGGAATTCATGGCGTCCCTGGATATCAGGGACGCGTATCTCCATGTTCCATTTTGTCACAGTCACCAGCGTTTTCTACGCTTCGCAGTGGGGGACCCGCATTACCAGTTTGTGGCACTTCCCTTCGGGCTGGCTTCATCTCCACGCGTGTTCACCAAGGTGGTGGCCCCGATGCTGGCGCTGCTGAGACAGAGAGGTATTGCGGTAGTAGCATACCTCGACAATTTACTCCTGAGAGCAGAGTCTGCTGCGGTTCTGGAGGAGAATGTGACAATCACGGTGTCCACGTTAAAAGAGTTTGGTTGTCTGATCAACCTGCAGAAATCATCGTTGACTCCATCCTGCCGGCTGGAATACCTGGGTCTGATTTTGGACACGGTGCAGGCAAGGGTGTTTTTACCACCAAACAAGCTCCTGACACTTAAGGCAGCAGTGCAAACTCTGTTATCACGCCAGTGGTCCTCCTTACGTTTCTGTATGCGAGTGTTGGGGCTCATGGTGTCGACTTTCGAAGCGATACCTTACGCCCAGAGTCACACTTGGCTCTTGCAGAAGACGATTTTGTCGCAATGGGACAAATCCCCCCTATCCATAGACAGACTGATCAGGTTGGATCATCAGTCCCGAGAATCCTTGATTTGGTGGATTTGGGCTCCGGCCCTAAAGTTGGGAAAATGTTTTCTCCCCCTCAATTGGTCGATAGTAACGACGGATGACAGCCTGTCGGGCTGGGGAGGGGTCCTGGGTCAGTTCTCTGCCCAGGTTCATTGGTCAGTGCAGGAAGCTTTTCTTGCAATAAATGTACTGGAACTGAGAGCGATCAGACTGTCTGTCCCGTTGGTCAGAAAGGCTGCGAGGCCTCCCTGTCCGGGTTCAGTCGGACAATGCCACGGCTGTGGCATATGTGAACCATAAGGGCGGAGCAAGAAGCTCGGCAGCAGCTGCGGAGGCGGCTCTGATCCTTCGGTGGGCAGAACTTCACGTGCCAGCTCTCTCTGCAATCTACATCCCAGGCGTGGAAAACTGGCAGGCGGTCGAAGGACGTGACTGGTTACTTGGACCCGTCTCTTGACTGGGTCCTGGGGAGGGGTCGGGCTGTCCGACAGTAGGCAGCAATGATA
>BLSH010117941.1:3377159-3401676 GCA_018402905.1 Glandirana rugosa | reverse complement strand
CCGGGTTCATCGGCGAAACGTGTGGACTCTGTGGTTCCGGACCACAGATTTGCGGGTCCTTCATGATTGACGGGACCACCTTACTCGGCACTGACCTTTGCCCCCTTGGAACGGGGCTTAGAGTATACGTACTCAGTGCCAGAAGGAATAGGTTGCTCTTTACCATCGACTACTCCGGCGGTACGGAAACGCACTGGGAAGGCAGTCGTGTTTATTTCTTAGTCTGAAGGCTTTTCTTCGACATTTTTTGTTTATGTGGGCGTTTCGGGAGTGGTGTAGGTTTCTTACGTCAAGTTGAAAAAACCCTACGCTGCCCACGCCCGTGTTACTCCCTTCGAAGGTGGTTTCTTCTTTTCATTTAAATGAGGATATTGTTCTTCCCTCATTGTGCCCGCACCCGTCGCATCCCAAAAAAGTTGAACTGCATTCTTTGGATGTGGTGAGGGCTTTGCGGGTGTATTTGTTTTTTACAGCTTCTTTTCGGAAGTCTGATTCTTTATTTGTGCTGACGGAAGGGTCACGCAAAGGCATGGCGGCCTCATCAGCTACCATTTCTCGTTGGATAAGGAAGACCGTGACTCATGCATATGAGATTCGGGGCAAGGTTCCCCCGTTTCCAGTCACGGCTCATTCCACCAGGGCAGTTAGTACTTCCTGGGCGTTTAGACACCAGGCCTTGGTGTCTCAGGTGTGCAAAGCGGCTACTTGGGCCTCAGTGCACACGTTTACTAAGTTTTACAAAATTGATGTTTCATCATCTTTGGATGCTGCCTTTGGCCGCAGAGTATTACAAGCGGCAGTGTAGGCGCGATTAGTGCCTCCTCAGAGGGCTTTTTCTGTTGGGTACAGTTGTTATAGTTTGCCCACCCCTCTTGATTGGCACAGCTTTGGGACGTCCCCACGTGTCATAAGAAGGCCGCGTCTGTCAGTGAACGGAAGAGTAAAAGGGATTTTATTATAACTTACCGTAAAATCCTTTTCTCTGAGTTCACTGACAGACGCAGCACCCACCCCTCTGTGTTGAGTTTGTACGGCTTGTTACGAACTGATGTGCTATGCAGAGCAGGGGGATTATATGCTAAGGTGAGGACGGCCCCCTGGGAGGGGCCAACCTATGCTTTTGTTTTATTTTTGCCTAGTCTACTCCTAGTAGTATGAGCATAACCCCACGTGTCATAAGAAGGCTGCGTCTGTCAGTGAACTCAGAGAAAAGGATTTTACGGTAAGTTATAATAAAATCCCTTTTTTCAGACCTGCCTTAAACTCACTCTAACAATCTTCTTCAGTATGATGGTGGAAAGTGCAGTGACCCATACAGTAATAATAAATTATTTTACACTAATACGACTGCAATAAAATGATGTTAATGCACTTTATACATCTTCACTACTTTTTGTTTGTTTGTTGTTTTTTTTCCTGATAAGCTCATGTGAGAATGTTTCCTCATACAGATCCTGCAGGCATGATGGTCACACAGCCAGCTCCAGGTGTCAGCATGCCCTCTATGTATCCCATCCAGACTCATCCAGGGGATCACACCTTGTAAGTAACTGAAAGTAGGCAGTTTGATGAATCCAACCTCGTCATAATTTGACATCCACAGAAATGTGACAATAAGGGCTTGCTCACATGAGCTTTGGAGTCTGATAGGCGATGGGAGGCACTGTATTGCTTCCTCATCGCCCGCTTTAACCCTTTGGTGGCTACACTAGCACGCTGCAACTGTTACATAGTTAGGTTGAAATAAGACACAAGTCCATCTAGTTCAACCAAAAAAAAAATTTATATATATATATATATAACACCAAATAATCCCATATACAATCCTTCACCCACAGTTGATCCAGAGGAAGGCAAAAAACCCCAGCAAAGCATGATCCAATTTGCTACGGGGGAAAAAATTCCTTCCTGATTCCCCGAGAGGTAATCGTATTCACCCTGGATCAACTTTACCTAAAAATGTTAGTACCCAGTTATATTATTTACATTAAGGAAATAATCCAGGCCTTTTTTAAAGCAATCAACTGTGCTGGGCAAAACCACCTCTGGAGGGAATCTATTCCACATTTTCACAGCTCTTACTGTGAAGAAACCTTTCGGTATTTGTAGATGAAATCTTTTTTCCTCTAGACATAAAGAGTGCCCCCTTGTCCTTTGTGATGACCTTAAAGTAAATAACTCAACACCAAGTTCACTATATGGACCACTTATATATTTGTACATGTTGATCATAATCTCCTCTTCTCAAGAGAGAATAAATTCAGATCCTCTAATCTTTCCTCATAGCTGAGCTCCTCCATGCCTCTTATTAGTTTGGTTGCCCTTCTCTGCACTTTCTCCAGTTCCCCTATATCTTTTTTGAGAACTGGTGCCCAAAACTGAACTGCATATTCCAGATGTGGTCTTACTAATGATTTGTACAGGGGCAAAATAATGTCTCTATCTCTGGAGTCCATACCTCTCTTAATAAAAAAGGATTTTGTTTGCTTTGGAAACCGCAGCTTGGCATTGCATGCCATTATTAAGCTTATGATCTACCAAAACCCCCAGATCCTTCTCCACTATGGATTCCCCCAGTTGTACTCCCCCTAGTATGTATGATGCATGCATATTCTTAGCCCCCAAGTGCATAACTTTACATTTATGAACATTAAACCTCATTTGCCACACAGTTGCCCAATTAGACAGTGCATTGAGGTCGGCTTGTAAGTTGGAGACATCCTGCAAAGACGTTATTCCTCTGCATAGCTTGGTGTCATCTGCAAACACTGAAATGGTACTTTTAATCCCAGACCCAATCTCATTTATAAATATATTGAAAAGTAAGGGTCCCAACACTGAGCCTTGGGGTACACCACTGATAACTTTAGACCATTCAGAGTAAGAATCATTAACCACTACTCTCTGAATTCGGTCTTTTAGCCAGTTTTCTATCCATTTACAAATTGATCTTTCCAAGCCTGTAGACTTTACCTTACACATTAGCTGTGTGTGGGGAACGGTGTCAAACGCTTTTGCAAAATCCAAGTATACCACGTCCACAGCCACCCCTCTGTCCAAGGTTTTACTTACCTCCTCATAAAAAGTAATCAGGTTTGTTTGACAACTTCTGTCTTTCATGAATCCATGCTGTCTGTTGCTTAAAATATTTGTATCCAACAAGAACTCATCTATGTGGTCTTTTATTAAACTCTCCAGTATCTTCCCAGCTATAGAAGTTAAACTAACAGGTCTATAGTTACTTGGTAAAGACTTTGATCCCTTTTTAAATATGGGCACCACATTGGCCCTTCACCAATCCAGTGGTACTATTCCAGTCATTAACCACTTACCAACCGGGCCACTTTTTTACATTTGGTGGTCACAAGCTAAAAACATTTTTTTTGGTAGAAAATTACTTAGAACCCCAAAACACACTCGCAGAATGGCGACAAAGTCCGGTATTTAAAAGGTTCCATAGGCGACGCTTTAAACATTTTTAAGGGTTACCAGGTTAGAGGTGCAGAGGAGGTCTATTGCGAGAATTATTGCTCACACTCTGGCGATCGCGGCGATACCTCACATGTGTGGTTTGAACACCGTTTTTATATGTGGGCGCGACTTACGTATGCGGTTTTTTTGCTGCGCGAGCTCGCGGGGACGGTGGCGCTTTACATTTTTTTTTATTTTATTTATTTATTTTTGGCACTGTTCCTTTAAAAAAAAAATCTGATCACTTTTATTGCTATCACAAGGAATGTAAACATCCCTTGTGATAGTAATATATATACTCTTTTTGGAGGGCTAAAAGACCCCCCATCCCTCCTTTGCACTTCACAGTATTCAAATTGCCAAAAACGGCGATTCTGAATACTGTCATTTTTTTAAAATTGGCGCCGTTAGCCGCAGAGTAAACCAGAAGTGACATCGTGACATCGCTTCCGGAATTTGCAGAAGGAGACCCGATCGGAGCCGATTACGGCTTCTGTCAGGTCTCCTTCCAGCCGGCGGACGCGCCGGATCGTCGCTCCGGTCTCCCGGTGGGACGGGAGGCCGGAGAAGAGCGGCGGAAGTCGGCGGGGGGATGTCCCCTCTCGCCCCCTGGGGTAAAGACCGAGTGGCTCCCGAGCCGGATCGGTCGTTACCCCTGGATAGCCGACCACCAGCTCTAAAAAATGATACCGGGATATAGCCTGCAGGTGCAGGCTATGTCCCGGTAGAGCCGCTCAAACCCGACGGCCTATTTACGGCGCTGGTCGGGAAGTGATTAAGGAGTCCCTAAAAATAAGATACAATGGCTTTGAAATGACAGAGCTCAATTCCTTTAGGATCCGTGGATGGATGCCATCTGGTCCAGGTGCTTTATCTACCTTTATTCTGTCTAAATACTTCTCGACCATTTCACTTTTGAGCCATTGTGGATCATTTGGGGCTGTGTCACTACCAACCCCGACGTGGACATGAGCTCCCCCATGCTCCTTTGTATACACAGAGCTGAAGAAAGTATTTAATAAGTTTGCCTTCTCTTTGTCCCCATGCATTGCACATGGTTGTGGGGCGCTTGCAAAGCAGTCGCATTTACTTGAATGGGTTGTGTTCACTGGGCATTACACCTGCTGAAAGAGACAGGGGGCATAATTCTTGCCACAGCCATGAATCAAAGCTTTGCAGCCATGTCATGTGCATACCCCCAGGAGCTAAAGGGGGCAGCGGTTGGGGGGGGTGGTAAATCGTGGCTCAACCTGTTTTACCAATCCCCAACCACTACTGTGAACATGCCCTAACTTGCATGTTTTAAAAAAACTGATTATACAGGGCACAGGATAGAAACAATTGGCTTATACTGCTGCCTACAGGAGGAATTGGACACAGGAAAACAAACCAGCCGGTATAACCCCTCCCACTACTAGCATGCCGCAGTTGCTAGTGTCCTAGGAGGGTGGATGTCTTTTCTCTGCTGAGAAATGTTAAACCCATTTAACAAACCTTTTTTTTCCTTTTTCTTCAAATAAACATTTTTTTCTTCAATTAACTGTTACCTACACGCTGCTTAAAGCATAACTCCGGGGAAAACTTTTTTCCATGTCCTTGTTGCTGATCGCCTACCTTCACCAACTATGCCACCCATCTTCTTCTGAGCTCTGTAGTTCCTCTGTAGCAGCCTGATTATTTTGCAGAAAAGCTGTTAATCTTCTGTGATTTCCTGTTTGTAAGACCGCTGGCTGCTATTCCTGCTGTAACCCCAGCCAGCAGTCTTGTCACTTCCCACAAGTAGTTCTCCAAGGCGAGCAGGGGATTTCTATTTTCACCCTGCTCGCTGTGGTGGACGGAGGGGGGCTCACAGCCCCTGGTTTGTGCTACCCATGGAGGTGGTGTCCTTCACCTCCCTGCCAGCACCGCCTCCGCCGCCCGCCCGCCATCTTTCTCCACTGTAGAGTGGAGATCTCAGGCTGTGACAGATCTTGTATGTGAAAACACAGCTCGCCGTAATGTGCGCTGTTTATCACAATACCGGTCCATGAGGCGGGACGTTACTGCGAGCAGTGTTTTCACATACATGATCTGTCACAGCCTGAGATCTCCACTCTATACTGTAAAGAGATGGTGGAGTGGGGGCGGTGCTGGCAGGGAGGAGGAGGACACCACCTCCATGGGTTTCACAAACCATCTCCACTCTGTCATGTGAACGATCCCTGCTCTGCACTTATGGACACTAATAATCTGCACTGGTGTGTCCACACTGATGGACACTGATAAGCTGCACTAGTGCGACCGCACTGATGGACACTGATAAGCTGCACTGGTGAGACCGCACTGATAAGCTGCACTGGTGGGCACTGGTGTGACCTCACTGGTGCACACTAATAAGCTGCACTGGTGGGTACTGGTGTGACCGCACTGATGGGCACTGATATGCTACACTAGTCGGCACTGGTGAGACCACACTGATAATCTGCACTGGTGAGACCGCACTGATAATCTGCACTGCTGGTCACCGGTGAGACCGCACTGATGGGCACTGATAAGCTGCACTGGTGGGCACTGGTGCAACCTCACTGATAAGCTGCACTGGTGGGACCGCATTGATAAGCTGCACTGGTGGGCACTGGTGTGATCGCATTGATGGACAGTGATGAGCTGAACTGGTGGGCACTTGTGTGACCACACTGATAAGCTGCACTGGTGAGACCGCACTGATAAGCTGCACTGGTAGGTACTGATATGCCGCACTGGTGTGGCCACACTGATGGGCACTGATAAGCTGCACTGATGGGCACTGGTGAGACCGCACTGATACGCTGCACTGGTGGGCACTTG
This sequence comes from Glandirana rugosa, assembly GCA_018402905.1. Lineage (NCBI taxonomy): Eukaryota > Metazoa > Chordata > Amphibia > Anura > Ranidae > Glandirana > Glandirana rugosa. Next base: position 3,395,379 of record BLSH010117941.1, on the reverse strand, counting down.
TGTGACCACACTGATGGGCACTGATAAGCTGCACTGGTGAGACTGCATTGAAAAGCTACACTGGTGTGACCGCAATGATGGGCAAGGATAAGCTGCACTGGTGAGACCGCACTGATAAGCTGCATTGGTGGGCACTGGTGTGACCTCACTGATGGACACTGATAAGCTGCACTGGTGTGACCACACTGATGGGCACTGATAAGCTGCACTGGTGAGATCGCACTGATAAGCTGCACTGGTAAGCTGCACTGGTGGGCATAGATGAGACCGCACTGATGGACATAGATGAGACTGCACTGATGTGTATCGATGAGACTGCACTGATGGGAATAGATGAGACCGCACTGATGGGCACTGATAAGCTGCACTGATGGGCACTGATAAGCTGCACTGGTGGGCATAAATGAGACTGCCCTGATGGGCATAGATGAGACTGTGCTGATGGGCATAGATGAGACTGTGCTGATGGGCATAGATGAGACTGCACTGATGGGCATAGATGAGACTGCACTGATGGGCATAGATGAGACCACACTTATGGGCACAGATGAGACTGCACTTATGGGCACAGATAAGACCACACTTATGGGCACAGATGAGTTTTTTTCTCATACCGACATTTACTTGTGCCACATGCTGATGTAAAGCATCATGGCCTAGCTCTATCTTTCTGTGGTGCGGCTAGGGATGTTTTCACATGCACTATACCAGCACTGATGGCTGTTAGAAAGCTCTCATAAAGCTACAGCAGGAGGAGGAATATTTCTAATACTGAATTACAGCAGAGTACAGTGTGTACAATATATCATTATGGGATGTGTCTACAGTTAAGTAATGATTACATAAAGCATGTAAGGGCTAATGTAGTTTGATAGTGTCGCGTAGGTGTCAAACTGGTGGCCCTCCAGCTGTTGCGGAGCTACAAGTCCCATGAGGCATTGCAAGGCTGACAGTTACAAACATGACTCCCACAGGCAAAGGCATGATGGGACTTGTGGTTCCACAACAGCTGGAGGGCCGCAAGTTTGATAACCCTGGGCCCACTGCCCGAGAGGAGAGGCTATGATGTGAGCACTGTTCTAACAGCTCCTCCTTAGCAGAATACATGCAGCATTGTTTGAATTACAGAACTGACTTCCTGAAAATTCAGTCCGATTTTCTCTTACGTTCACTGACAGACGCAGCCCTTCATTGACAAGTGGGGTTTATGCTCATCCTACCAGGAGTAGACTAGGCAAATAGAAAAAAAAGCAAGCTGACCCCCCCCCCCAGGGGGCCGTCCTCACTCAGCATATAACCCCCCTGCTCTGTATAGCATATCAGTTTTTTTTGGCCTAGTGCAAGGAGTTAGACCTGGTTCCCTTATGGGATCTGCGGTTCCCCATTTTTTACTGCTTTTCTCAAGCTATCTGATGAAGACTGCTATCAAGAAGCCGGCTGGGGCATAGAGGATATCCAGAATCCTGAACTTTCCCCAGCACGGCTGACAGATGCGAGCTACCCTTAGCCTTGGCGGGGTCCGCCGCATCGTGCCCCTTCCGTGCGGGTGGCCAGTGGGTGATCCCCACTTGCGCCCAGTGGCCGGACTCTGTTCTCGTCCAGGGGCCTTTTGGCCTGCAGCATCCCTCTCCGGCAGTGGGAGGAAGGTCTGCATCCGGGTGGCTACCCGCTACGCCCGTCGGACTGGTGAGTGACCCCCTCTCTCCCCCCCCTAGGGGGGTGGAGGGGGGGGCTGGGCGAATTTTAGCGGTCCAGGCCGGCCAGTGGGGGTTTTCTTCTAGGGCACAGGTCCCCTCTGGGTGTCCTCACTCCCCTCCTACACCCCACTCCTCCCCCGCACTGCACCCCGCGCCTTAGAGTCGCCATGCGGCGGATCGCCGCCATTTTTGGTGATTTTTGGCCTCTAGTGACGAACAGCGGCCATTTTGCTGTAGTCGCGGCCTGTATTACAGGCTTTTGGCCTCTTGTGACCGCTTGGCGGCCATTTTGGATGTGCCTGGGAAGAAAAACGTGCGGCTAAGCCGATGCTTCCTCTTTCACTCTGGGACAGCGTGGATGGCACAGGCAGCGCAGGCTCTCTGACTGGCGGTCACTAAGCACTCCTACTGGGACGCAGCGCTTGAGAGGCAACAAACAGCAAGTATAGCTGGGCTCTCCCTGGGGTGCTGGTAGTGGTGGGTGCAGTCCTCCTGGGTGTCCTCCCTGGTTGATCTGTGGGGCAGCGGTGGGGCTGCATTGTGGGGTTGTTAGGGCTTTTCTGCCTGTCAGGGTCTAATGGCGCAAGGGCGGCTGAACCTGCGGGTCCTTCCAAAAAGGAGCCAGTGGAAGCGCAACCTGCGCTGGGGACTCTGGTGTCCCTGGACCAGTTAAGATCAGTATTTGGGGGATTTTTTCCCCGGGAGGTGCCGGACCAAGCTAAGGGGGCCCCTAAGAAGCGTCCACCTTCATCGGGGGAGGAGTCTGAACTGGAAGTGGCCTCAGTGGTCACGGGGAACCCCGTGGAGATCTCAAGGCGCTGGTGGCCGCACTGATCGCTAATATTCGTGCGTCCTTGCGACTGGACCAAGCAGGGGAGTCGCAGGAGACTGCATACGTTTGTGGGTCTTTTAAGCCACCTAGGTCCCCTAAGGCTTACCCTTATGATCAATTTTTTGACCAACTGGTCTATAAGGAATGGCAGCGTCCGCAGAATTCCTTTTCCCTGCCCAAACGCTTCGCTGTACGCTATCCCTTTGAGGATAGTTTAGTGAAGAAGTGGGCATCCCCCGCAGTGGACCCTCCGGTGGCTCGCCTGAATAAGACAACGACCATCCCCTTGGAGGGATCTCCCTTTTTTAAGGATCCGGCCGTTAGGCGGACGGAGGCGGTGTCCAAGGCACTGTTCTTGTTGGCGGGGTCAACCATGAGACCAGCTCTGGCGTCAGCACAATGAGTTGAGCGGCGGAGGCGTCTTAGCGAGCAGACCATCTGATACAGGGTCTTCGGTACCTGTGTGACGCAGCTTTGGACATGCTTCCCATGCTGTCTAAGATGTCTGTTTTTGCAGTCATTATCAGACGGGTGCTGTGGTTACGCTGTTGGTCGGGTGACCACGCGTCTAAGAAGGGCCTCACGGATCTTCCCTTTCAGGGTGGTCGGCTCTTTGGGGCACAATTGGATGAAATCATTAAGTATTTCACTGGAGGGAAGAGTTTTTTCTCCCGGAGCCCAGGCGGCGGGAATTCCGCCGTAAGCAGGGTCCTGCTTCTTCGGGTCAGAAGAGGTTTTTTTCATGCGCCCGGTGCAGCGGCCAAGGGCTCCAGGCCTGGCAAGTCTGCCACGGGGTCCGGTAAATGACCCTGGCAGCGCAAGAGCAAAAAGGCAGAGGGTAAGTCCTCCACCGCATGATGGGTTGCCCCCACCCGAGTCTCGGGTGGGGGGATGACTTCTGGGGTTTGCAGACAGGTGAACTGCCCGCATTTCCGACCGGTGGGTGCAGGAAGTGGTGTCCTCCGGATACAGGATAGAGTTCAGCACTCTACCCCCAGACAGGTTCTTCCCATCAAACTTGAGACTCCCTCAGGGGCGTCGGGAGGCTCTCCGAGCGGCTGTTCAGACGCTCTCCGAACAAGGGGTAATTGTGCAGGTACCTCCGCTGGAAAGGTTCCGCGGCTTCTATTCAAATCTTTTTGTGGTACCCAAAAAGGGTGGAGTCAGGCCAGTTCTGGACCTAAAAGCGCTAAACCACTTTGTGAAGGCGCGAAAATTCAGAATGGAATCTGTCCGTTCGGCCATGGCCGCCCTGCACCAAGGGGACTTCATGGCGTCTCTGGATATCAGGGACGCATACCTCCATGTTCCCATTTGTCTCTGGCACCAGCGCTTTCTGCGCTTTGCGGTGGGAGATCTATATTACCAATTTGTGGCACTTCCCTTCGGACTGGCCTCGGCTCCTCGTGTGTTCAACAAGCTGGTGGCCCGGTGCTGGCGCTATTGAGGCAGAGAGGCACTGCGGTGGTAGCATACCTCGACAATTTACTCCTGAGAGTGGAGTCTGCTTCGGCCCTGAAGGAGAACGTGGCTATCACCATGACCTCGTTAAGACTTCGGCTGGCTGATCAACCTGCAGAAGTCGACGTTGACACCATCCTGTCGCCTGGAATACCTGGGTCTGATTCTGGACACGGAGCAGGCGAAGGTGTTCTTACCTCCGGCCAAGCTGACGTTGCAAGCAGCGGTGCGAACCCTGCTGTCACGCCAGTGGTCCTCCTTACGGTTCTATATGCGGTTGTTGGGGCTCATGGTTTCAGCCTTCAAAGCGATACCTTTCGCCCAGAGTCACACTCGGCTCCTTCAACGAGTGATTCTGTCACGGTGGGACAAGTCTCCGCTGTCACTGGACCAGCTGATCAGATTGGATCATCAAACCAGAGGATCGTTGACATGGTGGCTTCGGGCCCCGGCTCTAAAGTTGGGGAAGTCTTTCCTCCCCCTGAACTGGTCGATAGTAACGACGGATGCCAGCCTTTCGGGCTGGGGAGGGGTCCTGGAGCAGTTGTCTGCTCAGGGCCGTTGGTCGACGCAGGAATATCGACTTCCGGTATATGTGCTGGAGCTGAGGGCGATCAGGCTCTGTCTCTGCCACTGGTCGGCCTCCCGGTTCGGGTTCAGTCAGACAACGCCACAGCAGTGGCATACGTGAACCATCAGGGTGGAACGAGCAGCTCGGCAGCAGCTGCGGAAGCGGCTCTCATCCTGAGATGGGCAGAACTTCACATGCCGGCAATCTCCGCCATTTACATTCCGGGCGTTAAAAACGGGCAGGCGGACTTTCTCAGTCGTCAGACTCTGGATCAGGGGGAATGGACCCTGCATCCAGAAGTGTTCCACCAGATTTGCCAGAAGGGGGGCACGCTAGTCGTGGATCTCCTGGCATCCAGATTCAATCACAAGGTGCAGACCTTCGTGTGCAGGACAAAGGATCCGTTGGTGGCTGTCACGGCGCCCTGGTGGCCCATGGTCTCGGTACCGGCTCCTGTACGCTTTTCCTCCTCTCAAACTTCTACCGTGGCTGTTGCGCAGGATAGAAGTGGAGGGAATCCTGACAATCCTGGTGACTCCGGATTGGCCTCGGCACCCTTGGTACGCCGACGTGGTGCGGATGGTAACAGACGTTCCTTGGCGGTTCCCGCTTCACGAAGATCTGCTGTCTCAGGGACCCATCCTGCTCCCTGCTTACCCTCGCTGGCTTTGACGGTCCCAGGTGCTGAGGGGTAGCGGTGTCTCTGACTCCATGATCCCTACCATGCTTAAGGCGCGCAAGTGTACTTCGCGCAAGATTTATATATATTGCCTGGTGTGAGGCGGGGGGTTGGAACCCTCGCTCTTATGTTGTGTCCCGGGTCCTGGCTTTTTTGCAGCAGGGCCTGGATAACAAATTGGCATCGAGTACTCTCAAGGGTCAGATTTCGGCTCTGGCGATTCTCTTTCAACGGCCTTTGGCGTCACATTCGTTCATTCGTACATTTGTACAGGGTGTACGCTATGTGGCTCCTCAGATACGGTCGGCTTTGGCGCCGTGGGATTTGAATTTGATGTTTTCTGTACTGCAGAAACCGCCATATGAGAAGATCAGGGATATTCCCTTACCATTGCCATCGCAGAAAGTGGCATTCTTGGTGGCCATTACATCCGTTAGGCGGGTGTCTGAGTTGGCAGCGTTGTCCTGCAAGTCTCCTTACCTAGTCCTTCATAAGGACAAGGCGGTCTTGCGCCCTTCTCCTTCGTTTCTACGGAAGGTGGTCTCTTCTTTTCACATTAATGAAGATATTGTTCTTCCTTCAGTTTGTCCGCACCCGACGCATCCCAGGGAATTTGAGTTACATTCTTTGAATGTCGTGAGGGCTTTACGGGTGTACTTGGCGGCTAAGCTTCCTTTCAGAAGTCTGATGCGTTTGTGCTGATGGATGGTCTGCGCAAAGGATTGCCGGCCTCGTCGGCTACTGTTTCTCGTTGGATCAGACAGACCGTGACCCATGCGTATACTGTTCGGGGCAAGGGCCTTGGTGCACACGTTTACTAAGTTTTACTAAGTTGATATTTAAGCATCCGCGGATGCTGCCTTTGGCCGCAAAGTTTTGCAGGCAGCAGTGTAGGCGCGGCTGGCGCCTCCTGAGAGGACTCTGTTGGGTACAGTTGTTATTGTTTACCCACCCCTCTTGACTGACACAGAAGGGCTGCGTCTGTCAGTGAACGTAAGAGAAAAAGGGATTTTATTAAAACTTACCGTAAAATACTTTTCTCTGAGTTCACTGACAGACGCAGCACCCACCCCTCTGTGTTGCATTTGTACGGCTTGTTACGAACTGATATGCGATACAAAGCAGGGGGGTTATATGCTGAGTGAAGACGGCCCTCTGGGAGGGGTCAGCTTGCTTTTTTTCTATTTGTCTAGTCTACTCCTGGTAGGACGAGCATAAACTCCACTTATCAATGAAGGGCTGGGTCTGTCAGTGAACTCAGAGAAAAGGATTTTACGGTAAGTTTTAGTAAAACCCCTTTTTTCTCTTCAATGGTAAGGAATTTCACAGATGTAATAACTGTTTAGAGTTTTGTGTAAGGGGTGTACTAATGGGGGATTTTTTGCAAATCCGGGAGTTCTGCTTTAAGCTGGTCACTATTTACAGCTCTCTGGATGGGTGTATCCTCACCAATAGCTTTGGGGGCTGTACCTGGACCCCACCGGACTCTCATGTAACTCCTCAGTGCAATCACCTGTTTCTCTTTGGGATCTCAGTTTGGTTGTTTTTATACTTCTAAAAATGTCTTTTGAACCTATCCGGGATATTCAGCTTCACACTCTTACTCACAGGGCTGCCTTCCTTGTCTCTGTCACTTCCAAGGTGTGTTTCTAAACTGGTAGCCTTGACCTGCAAAGAACCGCAAGGTGGTGTTGAAGACCAGAGCCTCCTTCCTTTCCAAGGAAGATTTATCCTCAACCAGGACATTGATTTTTACATCCCTCTTCCCTGGCTCCAGTTCATCAGAGGGAGATTTCACTCATTTTCACAATGTCTGGATGTAGTCTGTGCTGTGCATGTCTGCCTTGAAGCCATTGCTTCCATTTCAAAAACTCATTCACTGTCATTCCCAACAGTACCTATAATGGGGAACCTGCCTCTTGTTCCACCATTTTGTGGTGGCTCAGACAAGTCATCATCCAAGCTTATATTCTTAAAGCAGAACTCAACTCTCCTATGCTTTACAGCCAAGGAAGCTGCAATCTTAGTCTCTGTTTGACCTGTAGTTGCCATGGTGTTGCTAAGTAATAACTTATGACGCCAGTCATTTGATGGCTTGATGGTTTGTTTGAGAGCACATGCAGCTATGATAGTTATCTTTCAATGCATGCCTTGAATGCAACTGTTTGCAAAACAGTTAAATTGATAGGTTTAGTTCCACTTTATGGATGAGGTTCCACCGTTTCCTGGTAATGCACATTCTACTAAGTCTGTGAGCACTACTTAGGCTTTTTTGACAACAGGCTGCTAACCTCTAGATTAGCAAGGCCGCCACCTTATCGTGTGTTTACACTTTCTCTAAGGCCACTTTCACACTGAAGCCGTCCCAGCGTCAGCGGTAAAACTCCGCTAGTTTAGCGGGGCTTTACCGCTGTTATAGTGCCGCTATTCGGACGGCAGCGGTGTGCTTTTAACCTCCCGAAGGGGTTAAAATGGGGGTTAAAAGCGGCGTGCAGGGGCTTCGGAAGCGCTGCCCATTGTTTTCGCGCCGCCCCCAAAGATGCTGCTTGCAGGTCTTTTTGTAACGTCCTGCAAGCGCGCCGCCCCAGTGTGAAAGCACTCTGGCTTTCACATTGGAGTGGATTAGGGGGGATTTTTGAGGCGCTTTACAGGCGTTAATTTTAGCTAAAAAATGCCTGTAAAGCACCTCAGTGTGAAAGTGGTCTAAAGCCCCATACACACTATACAATTTTCTGTAGACTTTTGTCTTCAGATTTACCAAAACCATGTAGTGCAAGGGCCTGCCTCATTGCATACAAATTGCCATTACCTTAAGGTTTGACCTCATATTATATGGTTTTGGTAAATCTGAGGACAAAAGTCTACAGAAAATTGTATAGTGTATATGGAGCTTAAGTGTGGATGTTGAAGTCTTATCTGATGTCAGCTTCAGGCACAAGGTCATTCAGCCGGCTCTTTAAATTCTGTTTGAAAATTTTTGTTCACTCATTTCTCCAGTGGTTAGTGGGGTCAAATCAATCGTTTTTGACTACAGTGACAAGAAAATGAATGATGGAAAAGTTTCCTAAAAAAAAAATAATTCCAACTGTGAATGTGGTTTTTATTCCTGAAAAAGTGTGCATATTGTAAAGTGCATGTTCTAGGTACAAAAAATAAAACTGTTTATACATCGGGGATTCCATGCAAGTATTAGGTCTGAGTGAAATTTTAAGGGCTTTCAAGCAAAATTAGTTGACTCGAGGATGGCTTAATCAAAAACTCTGATGAGTGATTTTTCAGAATTTTCATACGAACATTCCAACAAAATTCTACTAGTGTATGGCCACCTTAAGCTTTGTTATGTGGGACTGTTTGCAATTTGCAGCCATTGCCCACTCCTCAGTTGGATTGCTTTTGGATGTTTGAATGTCTGTGAATCCTGTGTCCCCCAATAAACAAGTAAGAAACCTGGATTTTTATACTTAACGTACAACCCATTTCTTGGAGTTTGCTGAATAATACAAGTTCCACCCCTCTGTGTCTGATCTTAGTTCACTGTTTTTTTTGCCATTGTCTAATGTATAATCCTGTATAATCCACACTAAATACTGTGTCCTTCAATGAACTCCAGGAAATTGAATTTTTTACCTGTGCTGTAGGGTATATTCAATATGTACTTAAATGTACTCAATGAATGTGTTTTTTCAGAGACCGTAATCAGAAAGCAGGGACTGCAAAAGGGCTCAGTTTAGGCTTACCTCCAGAAGAAAATGCTCGACAGAACCGGCAAGTCGCTCAGTCCTATCAGAAAGAGTTGGAGCAGCAGGTATTGTTTCATATAATCTTTAGTGGCTTCCACTGTTCTTGGAATTCAGTGAGATATAATGTCCAGTAGCTGGTTATCTATAGCAGTATTAAAAGAAAAGGAACCTGTTCTTTGCAGATAAGAGAGAAGAATGAAAAGCGCAGAAAAGAGAAGGATGAGCAGGAACGATATGATGCTAAGCTGGAAGCTGAAATGAAGAGTTACAACCCCTGGGGTAAAGGAGGAGGAGGAGCTCCACTCAGGGACGGAAAGGGAAATCTTATCAGTAAGTGCTCATAAAGATAAAAATCCTGAAGGCGAGTATTTCAAAACTTGCCAGTTCAGACAAGCTTACATTAATTATACTTTTTTTACCTGCATATCACAGTATGGAAGTAATTTAAATTTCTGCTAATGAAGTCTATTCACAACATAGACTACCTTTAATTCAATAAAAAACTTTTTTATTCTGTTTCTTTGCAGCTGATCTCAAGCGCATGCATAAAGAGAATGAAAATTCCTATCAGAATCCAGAATTACAAGCATTTGAAGACAAGAGGGCTGTTGTAGCAGTGGACACAACTCTTGCTGATAACACATCATCCACTGGAAAAATACAAGGTAAGTCAGCAAGTGTAAGGCTGCATTCACACCTGGGCGTTTTGTAGCTTGAAGCCTGAAGCTACAAAACGCTAGAGGGGAAAAAAATCAATGATTCTCTATGGAGATGCTTTACCTCTCCTTTCAAAACCGCCTGAAGCCAAAAGCCTAAAAACACCTGAAGCTCAAACAAGTTCTGGAGGTATTTTTGTAGCTTGATTTGGGTGTTTTTACTACTTTTTACATTGGTGACCTTTTGACCTGTACAAAATCGTGGCAAAATCGATGTAAAAACCGCGTGTATTTCTGCCTGAAAACGCTACGCCCAGGTGTGAATGCAGCCTAACACAAGCAGGCGGTTTTCTTACAGAAACAAGCAGTTATGGGCAATCTCAATCTCAATAGGCAATTATTCATATAAATAGTGTTATACATAGCTATCCTTGTCATTCAGTCTCTATGGTGCTATTACACATTTTGCCTACACAGAGCTCACTCTGAATAAGATAATTGCTTTACTGGTTGAATTCGAGCAGCGTGTTTGCACCTGGGTACTCCTCCTGACAGGCAATGTACAAATACAAATAGAGTTGTTCAGTCTTTCTGTTCATTTGTCTTTGCAGGTTTTGCGTTTGCAAATCCATCTCAGTTTGCGAGAGGCAGTGTGTTCACTGAGCCCCCCACTGAACAGCAGGTGCACCAACAAGAATCCTACAAGAATTTCTTACGCCAACAGGTAATTGGTTACTTCATGCCGCCAGTGCTTTTTTTGGCAGTCTTTGGGGAAGACCATCATTTAAAATCTATTAAATCATAACAAGAACAATAATTCCACAAACAGATTGACGAGAAAAGACGTAAAGAAGAACAGGAGAAAGAACGAATTCGCCTTGAAGAAGAAAGAGAAGAGAAGCGCCTTGCTGAAGAAAGGGCCAAAATTCAACGAGAATATGAAGAGGAGCAGAATAAAAAATTGGTTAAAGAGGAGGAGGTAATGAAATTTCACAAATGACTAAGATTTTGTATAGGACACTAGTGTTGGAATAAAATGTTAGATTATGGTGACTGCTTTGAACAGAATTCTAAGGCCATTCTTACCTTAAAAGAATGAGCGGAAATTACTGTATAATTTATGGGCTGCTTTACTGAATAAGCTGAAGATAGAAGCTGATTGGTTGTTATGCATAGCTGTTCAAGATTCTATTTTCTCCAGTTTTGATAAATTCTCACACTTTTTTACATTTCATACGCCTGACCACTGCACTCTGAGTACATTACTCCTGAAGTTCTTCTTTAACCATTTCCCGCCCACCATATAGCAGAATGACAGCCGCAAAGTGATTAAGTTATCCTGAACAGGCTCATATGACATCGAGGAGGATAAGCCACTCGTGCTGGGTTGCGAGGGCTTGCATCGAGGCGATCAGTGGTGCGGTGCGTCGCTCTGACAAACCGCATCTCCGATCTTGGTAAAGAGCCTATGACGTAGGCTTTTTACCATGTGATCATCTGTGTCCATTCACAGCTGGTCACATCATAACCAGGAAGTGCCGTTTATCGGATTGTCCTCCATTCACGCTGACAAGGTTCGGGTAGAGGAAAGAGCTGATCAGTGGCTCTCCTGACGGGGGTCTGCGCTAATAATCGGCACATTGATTATCAGTGCAGGCCCACCCGTGCCCACCAGGGATGCCCAGCCGTGCCCACCAGGGATGCCAATCAGTGCCCTAAGAGATGTCAATCAGTGCCCATCAGTAATGTCTGTCAGTGCCTCTTTATCAGTGCTGCCTATCTACCATTTTCTTACAGTGCCGCCTATAAGTGCTCATCAGTGCTGCCTATCATTGCCTCATATCAGTGCTGCCTATCAGTGCAGCATATTAGGGCCTCATCATCACTGCCGCCTTATCAGTGCCCGTCAGGGAAGGAGAAAACTTATTTACAAAATTTTAGAACAGAAACAAAGAAAAACGTTTTTGTTTTTTTAATTTTCGGTCTTTTTTTATTTGTTTAGCAAAAATAAAAAAACCCAGTGGTGATCAAATGCCACCAAAAGAAAGCTTTTTGTTTGGGTACAGTGTTGCATGACCGCGCAATTGTCATTCAAAATGCGACAGCGCTGAAAGCTGAAAATTGGCCTGGGCAGGAAGGGGGTATAAGCGCCCGGTATTGAAGTGGTTAAGGTCGGCTGTGTGTAGAAAAGCATATAAATGGAACAGTTTTATTTTATTAAAATTAATGTGCTGGGGCTTGTACATGTTTTTTACACTTGTGCTCAGTCATTAAAGCATATTTTGTTGTAAAAAGGCATATGTTTGCTAAGTATAGAAAGAGTAGGTGTTATTGAGGCCCCTTTCACACTTGTGCAACTTGGGACTGCAAATTCGAATGACAAGTCATACCCCATGATTTCCAATGAGTACTGTTTATATCTATGCGACTTCAAGTTGCAGCAACTTCAAAGTAGTCTCTGCACTACTGTGGTCTGATTTTGATGCGACTTGAGATCCATAGACCTCAGGACTACACAGGCATTACTTCAAGTCGCATCAAAATCACGGTAAAATTGAGGCAAAATCGCGAGACTTTCAGGTGGCACAAGTGTGAAAGAGCCCTTAACTATGCCCCTTTAAGTCCTTCACACTTTTAATGCAATTTGACCACCCCCCACAACTTGCTGCAGCGTGCTGCCCAGGCCACTTTATTTCTTCAGACCAGTTCTTTTTTGGGTGTGGGGGGTGTAAAAAAAAAGACTAGCTCCAGGGTGGCAGATGTGCTAGGTACACCACTGATAAAACATGGATATTTCTATCTTATTTTGATTTGACATTTTTGGAAACGTATTATTGCTTCATATTATTGCAATAATGTTTCAGCAACGGCAGAAAAATGAAGAGTTGGTTCGTCTGGCAGGTGAAAGACGCAAAGAAGCTGAAAGAAAGAAAAAAGAAGAAGAGGCCAAACAGGAAGATGATTTGAAACGCTTTTATGAACAACAGAAAGCAGCCAATGTGTCTGAAGAGAAAGAGAAGGTTAGTAGTTTGTGTTGTGTTTTATCAAAACTTTTTGTTGGGGTTTTGGATAGAGTGGAGAGGGATTAGGGCACATGTCAGGTTATTATTGCTGCTGGTTATTATTGCTGTCTGTGCCCCCGTTATGAAGATTCACCCTCTCTATTTGTTTACCATTATCATTGAAAGTGAAAGCAAAATAAAATCCCAAATTTTGGGTTGTCCCCAGAAAAGTAATGGAGGGGAAACCTTCCAACAGGGACAGTAGTTCTGGTGACCTGGAAGGCCCCAAGGGCTTTCCTTAATTTGCAGGGATTTCTGCTCAATTCCTGTTTTGGTTATGGGACAGGAAGTGAAAATAAATCTCCCCAACCGGACAAAGATGGTAAAAAAAAAAAAAAATTACAGGGGTTTAAAACTCTCCCTTACATTATCCAAAATAAAAAAGTTTGCCTTTAGTTCTACTTTGTCTTATGCTTGTACAAGCCTCATTATTATCTCTATATACCCACTGATCTTCTACGTAAAAACACAAGACACTTAGGGCTCCCTTCCCATTGATTAGAGAAAATGTGGCTCTTCTCATTGGTTACAAACAAACCAAAGCATATTTAGAGGCAAATATAATTTTTATTGTACAGAAGAGTAAAACTGTATATAAGGAGTACATCTTTGGTTACGGGCATGGTCATAGGAAATAATACCATTGGATATACATCATCTTATCTAGTTCCCCATTAAGGGAAGCATATCAAGTAAATATAACAGGTATTTTCAGGATAACAAATTTGTGAACAGTAGAAGGTTGCTGTTGGCATGTCAACCAAAGGTATAGTACAGATTTAAGGGTTAATCGGGAAGAGAGAAGGAAGGAGAACAGAGGGAGAGGAAGAGGAAACAAGAAGAAGCGATGGGGGTGTATCACAGAGGATAAAGAATAGGGGGGGGGGGGGTAAGGGGAAGAGAGGTCTTGAGCAGCCAGCATAGATCTAGCAATATAAAGTTACTGTGACGTGGTGACAGGGGTAGTGATTGGTGACAGCAGACACTGTAATTTATCAGATGTGGAGAATTCACGCCAGATAGACCACAAGGCCTTACATTTTTCAAGGGTGTCATTGTCAAAGGCTAGCATTTCCTTCATGCATGTGATGTCGTTAATAGTAGAAACCTGCAAGGACAATGGAGGGGTGGTAGTCGTCTTCCAAAATACCGGCATGAGCTGTCTGGCCGCAGATAGTAAGAAGCGTAACAAACTACGGTTCTGTGAAGCCAATGATCCAGGGAGCATTAATAAGAGTGCCATTTCTGGGGTCGGTGACAGTTTCACCATACAGGGTACTGTATATGGAAAAAACCTGAGACCAAAGGGGTTGGATCCTGTCACACTCCCACCAGATATGGAAGTTCGTCCCTTCAGCCAGGCCACATCCCTGACAGGTGGGCAGTACTGAGGGGAATATATTATGTAAAGAGTGGGGAACTCTGTACCATCTGGAAAGGAGTTTGAAGTTCTTTTCTTGCGAGTAACAAGATGTGGAGGATTTGTGCGTAAAGTGGAACGATGTATGCCAGTCTTCCACAGTTATCTCTTTCCCCAGATCCGTGGACCTGGTGTATGTAAGGAGTTGATCATGTAATAAACCATGTAGTATTTGGTATAGTGAGGAGAGCAGATGTCTGGGTGTCTTAGAAAGGGAACACAGTCACTCATACTTGGTCAGTTGCCTGTGAATTTGGGAGGAGGCAAATAGGTCTGCACAGAATGAGGATAAACGGAGCGCAGTAAGCTAGTTACCTCTATCCTCAGGTAGTACAGGTTGACCCTAACTCGGATGGATAAAGGAACACGCTAGCGGCCAGGAGGAGCGAGTGAGGGTGCCTACCTTAGAGGAGCCCATTCCCTGTGGCATAGCAGGATTGTCAAATAAAGCCATGAGAGGAGAAGGGTCCAAGGATAGGAGGGAGCGGAGGCCCCTCTTGTACCATAAATGCAAAAGAGTTGTGGTGAGAGGAGATAATGAGGAGAGTCCCTGCAAGTTCCCACCATGACCCCAGAAAAGGGCCCGTAGGTCCAGTGGCGATAGATCCTGTTCAACCATTGTAGAAACTTTGGGGAATGAGCAGGGGAACCATTCCAACACATGTGCTAGTAATGTAGCTCTCTGGTAAAGTTCAAAGTTTGGTAATCCGACACCTCCTTGAAGGTTGGGGTAGGTGAGTAATTTATGACATAGACGAGAGAAGCCCTGGTGTCAAACAAAGCGTATAGAAAGCAAGCATAGGGAGCTAAAAAACCGAGTAGGAACAATAATAGGCATTGTCTGGAATAGGTAGAGCAATTTGGGTAAGTTGTCAATTTTGAGGGTGTTAATTCGGCCAAACCAAGGCAGGTTGGATAGGTGCCAGTTATCCAAATCCTTCCAAATTTTAGCTAATAAGGGAGCATAGTTTAGAGAGTATAGAGGTTAGATAGATTGGAGAGAATATTAATACCTAGGTAAGAGATGCCTTTGGTGCCCCATTGGAACAGGAAATTGGAACGAACCTGAGCAACGGTAGCTGTCGGTAGGGATATGTTAAGGGCTTCTGTCTTAGCCATATTCAATTTAAAATTACTGAAGTCCCAGAACCTATGAAATTCCTTCATTAAGAATGGTAGTGACGTGTGTGGTTGTTGGAGATAAACTAAAAGGTCATCTGCATATAGTGCCAGTTTATGGTGTGCAGAGGGAGTGTCTATGCCAACAATAGAGGTGTTTTACCTAATTGCCTTAGCTAGATGTTCTACTACTATAACAAAGAGTAGAGGCGACAGGGGGCATCCCTGACGGGTTCCATTTGAGATGGAAAATGGTTCAGAGGATGTGCCATTGGCCAGAACCGAAGCTGAGGGTCTGGAGTATAATGACATAACCTTGTTACTGCACTGGGCTGGGTCTTTATCAGGTTGGGGATAATGGAAATGTAGAATGTAATAGACCTCAGAGCTCTATAAGTGGGTATGGGAATGTTTGCGGTGCAGACATAGAGTAGGAAAAACAACCAAAAATAAAATCAATTACATTTAATGGTAATCAATTAAAATTGACAACATTACACATAGTGCATTAAAATCATTGGTGGTACATGCTGGTGTAAACTGAATCATCATTATACAGAGAGTTTACACTGGTGCAGGAAGGAGATGTCCCAGCATGTTTCGCCGTGTTTCCAGCATCTTCAGGGGACAGATGATATAGTACTGTCATATAACAAAGACCAACATGTGAGTTACAAGAACATACAAATATACATGAAACCGTATATACATGGGCAATATATTGCAAGACAGTCCAGTTCAGTGGAGACACATGCAAACACAGAAAGCTCACCCTAACGACTCTGCACGTGGGCTCCCAGCGCCACCGAGAGAGACCAAGGCCCAAGCCACGGTACACCACAGCAAAATAAGAGGGTCACTGTCTATAGTTTGGATAAATAAGGAAAAATCAGACAAGGAGAGAAGAAGCAGGAAGTAAGTGGACAGTGAAAACGTACTAGATATAGAAATTATTTTCAGTGTGGATAAACAAATTAGGGCTATTAATGGCCAATGATAAAAATTGTGGGCTCGTAAATACGGGCTCCAAAATAAATGAGGGCTAAGATAAAAAAGGAAAGAACAAAAAAACAGAAAAAGGAAGAGAAAAACTTACAAGCGTTTATAGAGCTGGTGGCACAATAAGCCAGGAGCCAAAGCGTCGCAAGGATCTAGGCACAGATAAGCTATGAGGGGACAAAAGTTGTAATCATATAATGGATCCAAGCCAAAACAGGGTACAGTTGTATATAACAATAAGTATGAGTCAAAGTGCGAGAAAACGAAAAACAGAAATGGAAATGGGTGGTAAGAATAAGATTGAAAATAATTAAAAAGGAAAAGACATTTTTTAGAAAAGGGAAGAAAAGGGGATTTTGGGTATGACCGTGCGCTGGCCAGAGATGCAGTGCGGGGGCACCGAGATCGGACATGGGCATAAGGCCAGCCCCATCTCACACTGCGCCAAAAGCCAGCACATGCAGAACCCACCAACCCTAAGTATAGATATAGATCATACCAATTATATTAGACACCGAACCGGTAAGGGACTAGAAAGAAAGAGCAATGTATAAAATTTACCTGAACTAGGTGGTCATATGGAACTCAACAAGAGAGTTGTAAAAGGCTGAGAGAAGATAAAACTCAATGAGACGGCGGCCAAAGCCTGCTCATCCTTCTCCACCCATTTATTTTCTGCTTTGGCCGCCGTGTCATTCGGCTGGCGCTATGTCACCAAGCAGGCGTGCCTATCAGTGTCCGCGCACTGCATTCTGGGGATTGTAGTGTTCCACTCTCCCCTCTGCAGTGGCCATTGCGCAGCTCCACCGCACAGTGTTTGTCCATTGGCCAGCTTCACAGCTTGTGCCATTGGACGCACGTGACCGCTGCGTTGCGGTGATCCCCTGGAGCCACACTTGTTGCACGCTGGCACTTTGGTATGTACGCTCTACCCATTCACTACCTAAACTTTTTTGCATTGCTGAGTTTTATCTTCTCTCAGCCTTTTACAACTCTCTTGTTGAGTTCCATATGACCACCTAGTTCAGGTACATTTGATATATTGCTCTGCCTCTTAAAGGAATAGTTATCTTTCTTTCTAGTCCCTTACCAGTTCTGTGTCTAACATAATTGATATGATCTATATCTTATACTTAGGGTTGGTGGGTTCTGCGTGTGCTGGCTTTTGGCGCAGTGTGAGATGGGGCTGGCCTTATGCCCATGTCCGATCTCGGTGCCCCCGTACTGCATCTCTGGCCGGCGCATGGTCATACCCCAAATCCCCTTTTCTTCCCTTTTCTAAAAATTGTCTTTTCCTTTTTAAATATTTTCAATCTTATTCTTACCACGCATCTCCATTTCTGTTTTTCGTTTTCTCGCACCTTGACTCATACTTACCATATTGTTATACACAACTGTACCGTTTTGGCTTGGATCCATTATATGATTACAACTTTTGTCCTCTCATAGCTTATCTGTGCCTAGATCCGTGCAACGCTTTGGCTCCATGCCTATTGTGCCACCAGCTCTATATACGCTTGTACAGGGAGTGCAGAATTATTAGGCAAGTTGTATTTTTGAGGAATAATTTTATTATTGAACAACAACCATGTTCTCAATGATTCCAAAAACTCATTAATATCAAAGAAAACCTTAGTAACTCTTGTACCAACAACAAGTTATTATTTTAATAAGGAGTTTTTATGTTGAACGGATTATTAAGACGTGAGGGACATGTTCGCATATATCTCGACCACCGTGTTATCCGTACCTCGGTTTCGCAACGTGCCTAGATCCGTGTCTATTCGATACTCTCCTGTTTTCAACATTAGTATATTACCTAGGTTCGGTTTTGCCATGTCAACACATATTGTTATACCATTCATACTCAGTTCCACGCTCTTTTGCTTTTTGTCTTTACCTCTACGCACCATTCTTATTCTAACTTTTATAAATTTTTCCTTTTCTGTTAAAAATCTTTTCCCTTCTTTTCCCCTAAACCCCA
>BLSH010117941.1:3345341-3371226 GCA_018402905.1 Glandirana rugosa | reverse complement strand
AATAAAAAAAAATAAAAACGCTATAAATCAATGTCCATAGTTTGTAGGCGCTATAACTTTTGCGCAACCCAATCAATAAACGCCGATTGCGATTTTTTTTACCAAAAATATGTAGAAGAATATAAATCGGTCAAAACTGATGAATAAATTTGTTTTTTTATTTTTGGATATTTATTATAGCAAAAAGAAAAAAATATTGTTTTTTTTTCAAAATTGTCGCTCTTTTTTTGTTTATAGCGGCGATCAGAAATGACGCAGAGGGGATCAAATACCACCAAAAGAAAGCTCTATTTGTGGGGAAAAAAGGACGCAAATTTTGTTTGGGTGCAACTTCGCACGACCGCGCAATTGTCATTCAAAGAGCGACAGCACTGAAAACTGAAAATTGGTTCGGGCAGGAGGGGGGTTTAAGTGCCCAGTAAGGAAGTGGTTAATCTACAAATACGGAAAGGTTTCTTCACAGTAAGAGCTGTGAAAATGTGGAATACCCACATGTGTAGACTCCCTCCAGAAGTGGTTTTGGCCAGCACGGTTGATTGCTTTAAAAAAGGCCTGGATTCTTTTGTTAATGTAAATAATATAACTGGGTACTAACATTTTTAGGTAAAGTTGATCCAGGGTGAATCCGATTACCTCTCGGGGAATCAGGAAGGAATTTTTTCCCCCATTATAGCAAATAGGACCACGCTTTGCTGGGTTTTTTTTACCTTCCTCTGGATCAACTGTGGGTTAAGGATTGTATATGGGATTATTTGGTTTTATATATATATATATATATATATATATATGTGTGTGTGTGTGTGTTTTTTTTTTTTTTTGGTTGAACTAGATGGACTTGTGTCTTTTTTCAACCCAACTAACTACGTAACTGTGTAACTACAAACTATGAGAATTGATTTATGGCATTTTTATTTATTTAACTGGTAATGGCGGCGATCTGCAATTTTTATCGGGACTGCGATATTGTGGCGGACAAATCGGACACTTTTGACACTTTTTTGGGACCATTGACATTTATACAGCGATCAAAGCTAAAAATAGCCACTGATTACTGTATAAATGTCACTGGCAGGGAAGGGGTTAAGCTGTAGGGGGCAATCAAGGGGTTAACAGTGTTCTAACTCTGTGGGTGCTGGGCTGGCAGGTGCATGACAGATCTAACTGATCCCGATTACAGAGATCAGTAGATCACTGTCATGTCCCCTGTCAGAACAGGGAACTGCAGTGTTTACATTGGCAGTTCCCTGTTCTGACTCTGCAATAGGTGATCGCGGGTCGCCTAGGAGCATCAAGTCCACCCGGCCCGCGGCCACACTCACGCAGCGTGCGGTCGGCAAGTGGTTAAACGCCACAAGAACCTTTACAGGTCTTGGGTAAATGGGCGAAATGTAGATGTATGGGAGCGTGGTTTGACTACAGGATATTCCCTATTGACGCTCTACTAGGGAAATCTAGTAGGGATTGAGAAACTAAAAAATAGTCAATACGACTATATGAATTATGAGCCACCGAGTAATAACTGTAATCCCTTTCAAAGGGATGTTGTACATGCCAGACATCTGTCAATTGGGTAGAGTGTCTTAATTTGTGTGAGAGTGCAGTGGGGTATGGAAGATTTACCAGGGGAGATGTCCACCGTTGGGGAAAGAGCAACGGTGAGATCTCCACCGAGGATGAAACATGGGCCTCCTAAGGAGGATAGGCATTCAAGAGTGTCAGTCAGGAAACCACCCTGATCCTGGTTAGGTCCATATACATTAGCCACTGTGAAAATCGAAGAGTTAAATTTTAGTTTTAGAAAGAGAAACCGACCAAGTGGATCTATACATTTATCCAAGACTTCCCGGGGGGGAACGACTTATGGAAAGCTATAGATACCCCTTTCGATTTAGCTTGTGGGTTGGTACTATGATACCATGTATGGACATATCGGTTGCAAAAAGCAAGAATGTTGTCACTTTTAAAGTGCGTCTCCTGGAGAGGAGTAATACTTTAGTTTGGGCTTTGTGAAAATGGTAGAGTATCTGATTTCTTTTCTCAGGGGTATTGAAGCCTCTACAATTAAAGGAGGATAAGGTTAATGCACTAAGGGTTGTCATGGCTATATCGAGTATGGAGGGATATGAGAATCACTGTTAAACAGGTCACGTTTCTAATCAAAACAATGTTAGGTTGCTCAGGGGAAGGAGAAGATAGAAAAGTATAGGGAAAGCATAGCTAGTAGGGGTGGGGAAGGCAGAAGAGGAAAAGTAATACTGAAGTAGAGGAGGTCCCCTTTTCCAGGACAAATGGATAAAAAGTTATCCAATTTTTAGAGAGTGGAACCACCAATATGAGTGGAACAACTTGAAGTCACTAGGTGGCAGCGTTGGATCAAAAAATAAAAATAACCAAACAGTATAACAGAAACCATGCTAAAGGGTGTGCAGTGCAAATCAATGCACTGCAGGTCCTAATGGGGCTGATAAGACATACAGAGCTACCCCCCGGTCCCGAATCCCAGTGGGGGTGTTAGTAGGTTGTAGTACATTGAACCCCCCAAACTAAAGCTATAAAAACCTGTGGGAGCCCTGAGGGCCCTACTGAGACCAGGGTGAGGGATATTGGTCTATGTGGGCAGGTGAACCAAGTCTAGATTAGATAAACCCTGGTGCCCACAACAGGCACAATTCAAGAAAACATAAAGTAAGAAAACATAAGTGCAATAAGAAACAAGCATTTTGTATATTATTATGAAGGACTGGTACACCTGAGTAACCTGACCCCTAGGGGTTGCAAATTCAGGGATTAACCCTGAATGAGGGCAGATGGAGGTGCTGAACCTTAAAACTGGGGAGGCAAGGGAAAAAAAAGAAAGTTCTGGATCATGTAGGTTTCAGCTATCTTAGGAAGATGTCAATCATTAGGAGATTTTCTGGAAGTGGATCTGGAGCGCTTCTTCTTCCCTTGTTTGTGCCACAGTGGGATAAACAGCAGGACTGGGGTTGCAGGGGCGAAGGGCCAGTCTGGGAGAGAGACCTGAGGTTCTTGCAGGGTGCTGTGGAAGTTCAGCAAGTCTCCTAGTGTGCGGAAAAGTGCAGTCTTACCCTCACGGCGGACGTGCAGCTGGGAAGGGAACCTCCATTGATATTTAATGTGACATTCCTGTAGCAGGAGTGTGAGTGTCTTCAGAGCATATCTCATTGCTAGGTTTTGGTGGGAGAGATCAGGAAGAAGCATGACAGGGGTGTCATTGAGTAAAATGCACAGGGTGTCACACACAAAAGAAGAATCAGAGTTCCTCGGGGCCAAGTTCCTGTCAACTCCATCCAGCTCAGTAGGGGTCTCCTTAGGCTTTTGAACCAGCTGATTATAGATATTAGTAACAGCCCCCCCCTAGGTCTTTATAATCGCTTGATTCAGGTATTCACTTGATCCAAATATTATTTCTGCAGTTCCGGTTCTCGATGTCGTCCTGTTGATACATGAGCTGTTGTATTAGGACTGTGTGTGAGTTCAGGGTCTCTTCATGGGATTGTATGGCAGTGCATAATCCGTCTGCAGTACATTTGATGTCCTCCATGCGGACTCCTATGTCCTTTTTCAGCTCAGAGATTTCCTGCTTGTATGTTCGTTCGATTCTTTTAACGTAATGTTCAAAGTCTGTTTTTGTAGGCAGCGAATGTATGTAAGTGTGGAGCGATCGCATGTGGGATTCCATGACCCAACCGTCCCCAGAGTATAGTGAGGCTTGAGAGAGGCTGTGAGAGCGGGGTCTCCTTCTCTCAGTAACCCCAGGGGATTCAGAGCGACTCCATTTGCTCACCTGCAGGGCCTCTGCTGACTCGGATCTGGCTGGGGAGGAGGGCGCCGGCGCCATCTTGGATTGTCCCTTGTTCTGTGATGCAGCCAAAGAATGGGTGAAAAAAATGTCCCAAATCTCCTCCAGAGTTGCTGCTGCCGGCCTTCGGTGTGTTCTTGGGCTTGCACCCACCCATCTGTGAAGTTTGGGGGGGGGGGTTAAGAGCCCCGTGGTAGCCGTTGGGACTGGGAGCTAAAGAGAATCATTTCCTTTAGCTCCATGCATCAAGCCACGCCCCCAACAAAGCATATTTAGATGACTTGTACATACTTTTTTGCTTGGAGTAAATTACTTTTTTTTTTTTTTTTTACAGTTTAGTGTAAATTTTGTTATTAAGTTTTTTTTTAGAATATTTGAAATCTACCATTTGATAATTGCGGTGTGCCAAGCAGTGGTTTTACCTGGCTTTGTCCTCAGCCTGACATGCTATGCTTTATAATTATAGTTTCAGCCGTCAAGGCAGCCATCTCCTGTTATCCCTGCCTTACAAAACAAACTACCCTCCCGAACACCGAGGCCACCAACTGCTGAGAGTGAAGTGTCCATCAAATCTCAAGTATGTATTTCCTGTGTTTTATTTTACTGAATAATGTTCATTGATTTTCCTTACTCAGGAAAATCATGAAAAGTTGCAACTTGAATTTATGTCCTTAAATTGATATGTGTTTTTAAAACAATTAGTTGCTTAGTGTTTCTGAATACCATAGCTTCTTGTTGCGCAATACTTTGTTGTGATACATGCTTCTCATGCTGTAGTGTGCAGCTGCAGTCAGCTTTGCCATTCATATATTTCTTAAAGTGAAACAGACCCAGCTCAGAAAGTGTCTAAAAGGCCAGTAGAGTGGGCAAAAGAGGCTCTGGCATTTGAAAGTTAAATTACAGGATTGGGCTTAGCTGCATGAGGAGGCAAGGCTTAATGTGGTTGTAAAGTCTCATGGGTTTTTGCCTTAATGAATGAATTCTATGCATTAAGGTGAAAAACCTTTTCTCAATAGTGACCCCCCCAGAGCCCCCCTTTTACTTATCTAAGCCCGTTCATTCCAGCAGCGGCTACAAGCAATCTGCTCCCTCTGGTGTCTCGGGTCCTCATTGCCTGGATTTATAGCAGGGGAGCCATTGGCTCCCACTGCTGTCAATCAGGTCCAGTGACGCGGGGACCGGGCCGAGTCACGCTGTTTGTGTGAATACACGCAAACAGCAGGACATGGGAGCGCGCCTGCATGTGTGACCCCAGGGAAACTTTCCCTGATGGGTCACTCGATGTGGAGGAGGTCCCAGGAGCACCGCTGGAGGACCCCAGAAGAGGAGGTTCGGGGCCACTCTGTGCAAAACCACTGCACAGAGGAGGTAAGTATGACCTGTTTGTTATTTTAAAGAAAAAAACCCTGAAGCTTTACAATCACTTTAAGGTAGAATTCCAGCTAAAACCTAACTAGTCCTAGGAGCTCCTGGTTGCAAAACTCCTAGATAAAACAACCAACTTTGAAGTAACCTGGGAACCCTGGGCTCTTTATGTGAAGGTTCCACTCTATCCCGGTCATATCCTGGAAAGTGCCTAATACCCGGAAGTTCGCTACCCCTTAACCCCACCCTCTTTTCTCTTTTCTCCCCTTCTTTTCTCTTCTCCTTCTCCTTGATTTTACTTTCTTGTTTCTATCTACTAATTCGTCTTCATTAAATGTCATTTATCTTGTGTTGCACCAGAGGAGGGGAGAGGTGCAAGTCCCGTGTTGGGACACCAGAGGACCCCCTCTTTAGAGAGACGCTTATGGGTGCAAGGGACAAAACCCGTGAAGATAACTCCCATATGTAAGTGTACTATACTATTTCTGGGCTCTATGGGAGCCTCAAGTTGAAGCTCAATTAACTGTAGTAGTAACAGCACGGACCGGTGGGTCCTCCTACCCCACAGATGCGTTCCCAAAGGGGTGGGCGGAGTTAAGACGTATGGAACAGCCTCCTTTACATGCCTCCATCCCAAAGCACCCAATATTCCTGCAGGTCCTAACCCAGAATAGAAGCATTTCATCTCCACTGGGTCCTTTACGCAGAATCAAGTGCGTACTTATGGATGACAAATGTTGATGTACTAACTGCTCATTGTAATCAAATAATTGACTACTTCATTGTACTTTCTTTTATTAATAATAATAAAAACCATTGAAAGAGAAAAAAAAAACCTAACTAGTCCTAAAAATGCTCTCTCCCACCTTCTAACACCTATACTAACTAACCTGTGTAAAAATCATGTATTTACGTACCATCTTGGTCCAGTCACGTGTTCCCCCATGTCAGCCAGCAGTAGCTAGAGGGGCATGGAGAGAGTGCTTGACAATGGACATGAAAGCCTGGAGCGAAGTTGTCACCGATCCCATAGTGCAGACGTTGTCGGCGGTTCCTGCTCTTGGCTCACTCAGACCATGTGACCGGACTTGAGCAGGCTGAAAATGGGTAAGTATGTACATCTTTTTTACACAGTTAGTATGGGTATTAGAGAAGGGAGCATTTTTAAGACTAGTTAGACTAGATCTGGAATTTAAGTTAAACTCAATTTGGTCAGTGGTCAAAGCTCTGTATACAGCATATGATCCAGGGTGCACCACAAGATGAAAATAAACACCTTGAAAATGAATCTAATTACATTTAGGCCCCTCCAGCTCTGTTGTTACCTTAGGGACGTTTAGACAAGATTAGATTTACCTTGAGACCGTTTAAAAGCATATTTTTTTTTATTGATTTTAGTGTACCAATAAAATCCAGAATTCACCATTCCATAATGACTCACATCCCATGGCATTAGTTTGCCATCTAGCTATGTACAACTATAACCTTATCAGATAGTGATCCGTGCCCTACACAATACTTTTTTTATTGTCTGATGTCCTTTCCCTGATGCAGGATGAGCCCCAGCCTCGTACAACATCTCCACCAGTTCCTGCTAGGCGCAATCAGCTCAGAGCTTATGGTAAGTGGTTCCAATCTTTTGTGTGTGTGTGTGTTTGTGAGAGTGTGAGAGCTGACACATGGGGAGCATGTATGCAGGCTTGTTTAACCCTACAGACAGGCGCTTCAACCAGACTGATGTCTGATTGAAAGAAAGTGGAGAGAGAAAGAGATGGCGCTCATATAGACAAAGAACCTGTACAGCTCAAGCTGGGCATCTCCATATGAAGGTGCCTAAATATACAGTGGGTACGGAAAGTATTCAGACCCCCTTAAATTTTTCACTCTTTGTTATATTGCAGCCATTTGCTAAAATCATTTAAGTTCATTTTTTCCCTCATTAATGTACACACAGCACCCCATATTGACAGAAAAACACAGAATTGTTGATATTTTTGCAGATTTATTAAAAAAGAAAAACTGAAATATCACATGGTCCTAAGTATTCAGACCCTTTGCTCAGTATTTAGTAGAAGTACCCTTTTGATCTAATACAGCCATGAGATTTTTGGGAAAGATGCAACAAGTTTTTCACACCTGGATTTGGGGATCCTCTGCCATTCCTCCTTGCAGATCCTCTCCAGTCCTGTCAGGTTGGATGGTGAACTTTGGTGGACAGCCATTTTAGGTCTCTCCAGAGATGCTTAATTGGGTTTAAGTCAGGGCTCTGGCTGGGCCATTCAAGAACAGTCACAGAGTTGTTGTGAAGCCACTCCTTTGTTGTTTTAGCTGTGTGCTTAGGGTCATTGTATTGTTGGAAGGTAAACCTTCGGCCCAGTCTGAGGTCCTGAGCACTCTGGAGAAGGTTTTCGTCCAGGATATCCCTGTACTTGGCCGCATTCATCTTTCCCTCGATTGCAACCAGTCGTCCTGTCCCTGCAGCTGAAAAACACCCCCACAGCATGATGCTGCCACCACCATGCTTCACTGTTGGGACTGTATTGGACAGGTGATGAGCATTGCCTGGTTTTCTCCACACATACCGCTTAGAATTAAGGCCAAAAAGTTCTATCTTGATCTCATCAGACCAGAGAATCTTATTTCTCACCATCTTGGAGTCCTTCACGTGTTTTTTAGCAAACTCCATGCGGGCTTACATGTGTCTTGCACTGACGAGAGGCTTCCGTCGGGCCACTCTGCCATAAAGCCCCAACTGGTGGAGGGCTGCAGTGATGGTTGACTTTCTATAACTTTCTCCCATCTCCCGACTGCATCTCTGGAGCTCAGCCACAGTGATCTTTGGGTTCTTCTTTACCTCTCTCACCAATGCTCTTCTCCCCTGATAGCTCAGTTTGGCCAGACGGCCAGCTCTAGGAAGGGTTCTGGTCATCCCAAACGTCTTTCATTTAAGGATTATGGAGGCCACTGTGCTCTTAGGAACCTTAAGTGCAGCAGATTTTTTTTGTAACCTTGGCCAGATCTGTGCCTTGCCACAATTCTGTCTCTGAGCTCTTCAGGCAGTTCCTTTGACCTCATGATTCTCATTTGCTCTGACATGCACTGTGAGCTGTAAGGTCTTATATAGACAGGTGTGTGGCTTTCCTAATCAAGTCCAATCAGTATAATCAAACACAGCTAGACTCAAATGAAGGTGTAGAACCATCTCAAGGGTGATCAGAAGAAATGGACAGCACAGAGTTAAATATATGAGTTGCACAGCAAAGGGTCTGAATACTTAAGACCATGTGATATTTCAGTTTTTCTTTTTTAATAAATCTGCAAAAATGTCAACAATTCTGTGTTTTTCTGTCAATATGGGGTGCTGTGAGTACATTAATGAGGAAAATAAATGAACTAAAATGATTTTAGCAAATGGCTGCAATATAACAAAGAGTGAACATTTTAAGGGGGTCTGAATACTTTCCGTACCCACTGTAGTGTGTGTCTGTGTGGTGCTAAAAAACTGAAACCTATATTGTTCAGTATATAAATCCAGCCTTTTATAAGAGGTTGGTAACTTAATGGACGGGGCTCCCAGCTCATTATGCCATTGTGAAATCCTTGGGTTTTTACCACAGAAGAGAAGAAGAGTGTGATTGGCGAGCTGTCTGAGCTGAGGAAGCAACTGCGCAGCGAGCAGAGACGTTTGGAGGGCCGTTTACAAGATACTGATAGAGATGACGAGTCTCTCCCCTCCAGGAGCGGGTACGAATACCACTATACCTCTATAACACTGAACCAAACTCCCATTGTACTTTAGCATTGGGTGCTAGAGCCAAATGACCACTTAACCTATAACTAGTAAAGTTACCTTATTTGGAGAAGGTGCTGATAATATTAAAGTATACGTAAACCCCATCATTAAAAATCATGTTTGAAATTTAGTTGTTTTTAATCATTTTAAATCAGCTTTTAATGAAACACTACCTGATGATCCTGGCATTAAATTCCTTGTTCAGTCACTCCCTGTTATAAGGTGATAGCTAATTCTCAGTTGTACTCCTGCATTGTCATCTTTTTACATGTCCCCTAATGGAGACTACAAGTGTTCAACTGGCCTTAGCAAGCATGGTCTACAATTGTTACTATCTGAAAGTAGAGCAGTTATGTGCATCTTGTGTAAAAAAAATGTGATGATCATCCAACACTGCTAATGTAATATTAGAATTATATATATATCTTATCTAAGCTTGCTAGCACACTTCTGTTTCACACGCCCTTGAAACAAACATTGTATACACGCCTAACATACTAATACATACATTGGTGCAACAATATAATGTGCTATTGTGCTGCTAATGTAAATAAATACCAACATACCTTGTAGTGCAACACAATAATGTGCTATGGTGCTTGGAATATAAACAGTTGCTCAATTAAAAGTGTTATAGTGCGGTCAGTGCATTTAAATAGGTAGTTTTTATTATCACCTAGTCCATTTTGACTACTTCTGTTGTTCTTTCAGTCTACACTACTGCAATCCTCACCTGTGTATCCAACACACAAAGTGCGGATTCTAAATGATGTCACCACGTACATAGGTGGAGGTGCATGTCTATTGAGGACACAGCAAAAGCAGCGCTTGTACCTGATTGGGAGGACATAGGATTAATCGCTCAATGTATGAGTGTGGCTGCACCTTATAATATGAGTATTTTAACCATTGTTTTTAGTAAGGTACTTGCTACAGAAAACACTTTGGGTCTATGTTAGGTTTTGCTTTGAGTACAGTGCTGTGGAGAATAATGGTAATCCAGTGTGGAGCCTGAGGGGTGTATTTAACTACTAAAGTGGAAAAAGCAGAGGGGCCTGGTCTGGAGCTGCATGAAGTAGGGTGTTCTGAGTGAGAGCTCCGCACGACCAATCTCATTACACTATCCTGGGGTCCTTATCCTTGCTGTTAGACACGCCGCTTGCCACCCGCTGCCGACTGCAATCCCTCCTGCTATGTCTCCACCGAAGAGAACATCAGAGGCCATTGCAAAACTGGATAAATTCCTCCACGATGAGCGCGGCCTGCCTGGGGAAGATGGCGCCTCCCCTCCCCCAGACACTGAAGCGCCGGTCTCAGCGGAGACTGCCAGAGTCCTAGAATCCATCTCCGTCTGCCAAACCACTGTCATGGCTCGGATTGAGGAGGTAAAGGTGGACATATCTCTGATCTGCCAGGATGTCCACGACCTGAGGGAGAGGGTCATGGAATCGGAATGCCGCATTAGCCGTGTGGAGGATGACCTGCCACCATTGCAGGTGACTACTGAACGCCTGCAGCACCAACTGAATGCCGTCCTTGCTAAGCAGGACGACATGGAGAACCGGCTGCATTGCTGTAATCTCCGATTTGTGAGGCTCCCGGAGCGAGCAGAAGGATCGGATCCCCCTGCTTTCCTTGAGGGCCTGCTCACTAAAACCTTTTGCCGGGAGGCCTTTTCCTCCTCATTTGTGGTGGAGCGCGCCCACTGGCTTGCTGCCCGGCCCCCGCCTGCCGGCACCCCACCACGCACTTTCATAGCGAAGCTTGTCAATTACCGTGATCGTGACACGGTCCTGCGGCTCACCAGAGAAAAGGGCAACATCCCCTTCGGCAGTGGCCATATCGCAGTGTTCCCAGATTTCTCCGCCGAAGTCCAGAAGAGGAGGGCCCGCTTCGTGGAAGCCAAAGACCAGCTCAGGATCCACCACCTCGCCTACGCCATGCTGTTTCCGGCGAGACTCAGCATGATATGTGACTGCAAAGCGCAATTCTTTGAGGACCCCGAGGTCGTTCTCTCCTGGCTGGAGCACCGTGGAGCCTCAGGCCCTGTCCCGACCTAACGCTTCTTCTTCATGATCCCCTGTGGATACCTGGCCTGTCTCCAGGGAACTAATGCCTCCTCCTGCACAGCCATTCTGATCGTCCTGCTTCAACGTGAGTAGACTGAACTTGTAACTCCTGCCCTTTCCTCTCCTTACTTACCTTCCACAGGCTCCTACGGACTACATGTTTCTCCCGCATCAGGCGGCCCTTCACTATCTCCTCTCACTCCCAAACGCTCCGAATATCGGGCGGCTCACCTGCACCTCAAACTGTAAAGCCTCATACACACGGGTTAGCGATCGTATACAACAGGTCGTACGAACGACCGTTGTATGCTAAATCGACCGTTAGTACACGCAATTAGAACAGCCGACGTACGACGGTCGTACAACAGAAGTTGTATGAGCAGACTAGAAAACTTGGTAGTACGAACAAGCGGTCGTACGACCGTTGTATTGTGTGTACAGAGAAGTAGGTCAAACAAGTTGTACTGTGCAAAGCACGCATGCTCAGAAGTCAGAAATGGCAGGACGCTAATTACATGCACCTGAACTTTCTCTTAGTACGTTCATAACACATCACTACATTTGGCTTGGTCGTACGATCGTTTAGTGCATGTCAGTACGCGAGATACAACAGCCAACATACGATTTGGGCCGTTCGGTCGTACGATCGTCGCATCGTGTGTACGAGGCTTTACCCTTGCTGAACGTACTGTATTTGGCAAGGGCTTTGCGCTTTACAGCAATTATACGTCCCCTGACCTTTAATGGTCACACTGATACCAACAATGACAGACCTTCAAGTTTGGTTTCCCTGGTCAGCTCATGCACCCCCCAGGTTTGGGGGACTGCAGCCTGCTGCTTTTGCTGAGCTGGTTCAGAGCAGTTCTGGCTTGTTTGTTACTGTTTTATATGGCCTATACTGCCTTGTTGACATGCTGCTGGTTCTCCCCTTTGCCGCTGTTACACTGTACCTTCACCTGGATTGACATTTCTCCCCGCTATTGGCTTCTCCCTTCATTGCTGGATGTTGCCCGGTTCCTGATGTTTTTGAGGGGGGATGAGCCATTACCAACTGTGACTGCGGCATCTCTGCTATACTTATCTTTTTGCTTTACTGCTATGGTTACTCTTTTATTTTTGCTATCAGAATATAGTATCAGTATACTGATGTTCCTGTATGGTTTGGTGCCCCCTGTGGGTCCGACTGCATCCTACTACACCCCCCCCCCTTAATCCACAATGGCGCCTCTTACCTTTGTGACATGGAATGTCCGGGACCTGTGCGCCAAACCCAAAAGGACTGCGGTCCTCTCCCACCTGAAGTCTCTATGGGCTGACATTTCGGTCCTGGTGGAAACCCACCCAGTGGGACAAGCGCAATTGGCCCTCAAAAAACCCTGGGTCGGGTGGCTGTATCAGGCCCCCTTCACGTCCAACTCCAGGGGTGTCGCACTTCTCGTTGCTAAATCAGTGCAATTTAAATTACATGATCTGCAGTCGGACCCGCAGGGTCCCTTTTTATTTCTTCATGCCACGGTAAACGGGTTGGAGATCCTTCTGTTGGCGTATTATATCCCCCCTCCATTTCAGTTTGGCCCACTGCAATCGGGGGTAGCCTTCATGGCTCCACACCCTGCGGTGCCGGCGATCTAGATGGGGGATTTCAATATGGTCATTAACCCACTGGTTGATAGGCGGAGCCCCCACACCTCCTCACCTGTTCTGCCCTCTAGCACCAGATTTGGCAGATTCCTCACAGAATTCTCCCTAGTCGATACTTGGAGGCATCCCAGTTCTCTTTCTTCACCCCAGCCTGTTCTACTATGTCCCGCATAGATTTGATCCTCGCTACACCTACCCTACTGCCGAATCTCCTGGACGTGGGATTCGGCGTTAGGATATTGTCAGACCACTCCCCATACTGGATTACTCTCCGCTTGCCTGCCCCACCTGCGGTGCGGGTCTGGAGTCTGAACCCTTTTTGGTTCTCCGTCCTGGCCAGCATGGGGGACATTTGGAGGGAGTGGGCATACTTTTTCCACACTAATGGCGGTTCGGCCTCGGCCGGCTCCGTCTGGGAGGCCTTCAGGCTCCATGCCCGTATGCACCTCTTAGTACAAATAAATAGGCACAAGGCCTCATCCAAGCTGGTGCTCCAACAAGCAGAGGGCCGGCTTGAGGAGTCCGAGCAAAATTTCCTTAGGGATCCCTCCCCTTCCAATGCTGCTCTATTACACTCCCAAACTAGACTTGTTGATCAATTGCATTTTGAGAAGGCCAACCGTGGTATCTTTTTCACTAAACAGCATGTGTACGAGCATGGTGAACGTGCGGGCAAGTTACTTGCTTACATGGCTCACCTTGACAACAAACCGAACGTAGTCATGGAACTCTAGTCTGCTGGAGACATAATCACTGACCCAGAATTGGTGGCTGCAGAGTTTCGGTCCTTTTATGCTGATTTATACACATCCACAACCAGCTATGCCAAAGAGGAGCTGACTGTGTTCCTTCGGGGTATTGAGTTTCCTCAGCTGTCCCTCGCTCAGCGGGCAATATCGGAGGCACCTATTACCACTGACTGCATAGGGGAGGCCCTGTCATCTCTCCCTTCCTCCAAGGCCCCGGGGTCGGATGGGCTCCCCATAGAGTTTTATTGGCAATTTGATGCTATACTTGTCCCCAAATGACGAGAATTGTATACCCACATGTTTGAATCCTCTACCCTTCCCCCCTCCATGGGCGAAGCCCTGATAGTGTTAATACCCAAACCTGGCAAAGACCCCCTCTATACCCCGAATCTTATCGCCCGATCTCTCTGCTTCAGTTAGATGTCAAGATACTTGCCAAGATTCTTGCCTTCCACCTAAACAATGTTATCCTTAGTTTAATCCACCCAGATCAAACTGGGTTTATGCCCAACAAAAACACTGCCTTTAACCTCCGACACCTATTCTTAAACCTCCAGGCACAACATGAGGAAATGGGCTCCAGAGTGGTGGTTAGCCTTGACACTGCAAAGGCGTTCGATTCGGTAGAGTGGGACTAGCTCTGGGAATGCCTGCGATGTTTTGGATTTGGTCCTAAGTTCATCAAATGGCTCAAATTGCTATATCAGGCCCCCACTGCCCGTATCCAAGTTGATGACAAGCTCTCAGACCCCTTTCCCCTTACTCGCGGGATCCATCAGGGATGCCTCAGCTCCCCGCTCCTGTACGTGCTGGCCATGGAGCCCTTGGCTATAGCGCTCAGAGCTCACCCTGGTGTTCGGGGCTTCCGCGCTGGTCCTTTGGTAGAGGTCATCGGCTTATACGCTGACCACATGCTCCTCTATCTGGTGGACGCTGGCCCCTCACTACAGGCTGCCCTACAGCTCATCGAACAATTCGGCACCTTTTCTGGCCTTCGCATAAATTGGACCAAATCACTGATCCTGCTGGTCGATGTCGGGGCCTCCTCATCTATTCAAGCTTCCCTGCCCCTTACTCGTGCAAGCCAAATTAAATATCTAGATGTCCAAGTTTCCAGATCTCCCACCGACTATATAACCCTTAACCTTGAACCCCTTTTCGATATGCTCAAAACCAAATCCCAAGTCTGGTCCCGATTGCCCCTGGGGGTAATGGGACGGATTAATTTAGTTAAAATGATCCTCCTCCCCAAATTCCTCTATATTTTTTTGGCAGGCCCCAGTGTGTATCCCACTTCGCCTACTCAAAAAAATTAAATCCATTATCAACACCTTTATTTGGGGGTTTTCACGCCATAAATTACCCTGGGCAGCCCTGAAGCGCCCAACCGATCTGGGGGGGTACTGCACTTCCTTATCTGGCGTTATACTGCATTGCCTCCCAACTCTCCCATTTCTTTCACCTCTACCACACAGAGAGAGGTATATCATATTGGCGTGTCCTCAGCCCTCCCAATTGGTGACTCACCCATCTCAGCTTTTATTCCGTGATGCCCATGGGGGGTCCCACCCATGCAGCAGAGGCTCTATGCTTTCCCATCATTGCGAAACCTGGCGACTTGCCACACGGCAAAGTGGGGCCTCCCCATTCCACTATGACACGCCCCTATGGGACTCCCGGCACCTCCCTGAGCTGTCCTCCGTCCCAGACCGTGGGTTGTGGATTGCCAGGGGCATTGTGTACCTCTCACAAGTCATCGCTAATGGAAACCTTAAGACCTTTTAACCCTGAAGGACCAGTACTCCCTTCCCAACTTCATGTTTTTTCGCTACCTTTAGCTCCGCCATGCTCTGCAGTCCCAATTCCGAGAGGCTGTCCCCCAGCTGGAAACGTTGCCTCTGGTTGACATCCTGCTGGGTCAGGACCCCAAAAAGCTTATCTCACTATGCTACAACAGCCTCTTGATCCCCGGGGCCACTGCCCAAGCGTACCAACTCAAGTCAGATGGGAGCCGGACGTGGGCGACATTGTGGATGACGACTGGGAGGAGGCACTGACAGTCTGTAAATTCGCATCCCCCAAACTATCTGACCGCCTTACACACCTTTATATCCTGCACAGGTCCTACATCACACCTTACCGCATCCTCAAATACGACCCGAGCTATAACCGCCTACTATGTCCACTATGTGCTGACCCTGAAAGCTCCTTTTTTCACCTCTTGTGGTCCTGCCCGGCAATCCAGGGATACTGGACACAAGTCACTAAGTTCCTGCATGACAAGATGGGCTCCCCTCTAACACTCTGCCCGTGTCAATGCATCTTGGGGATCCTTTCCCTCCCTGAGGAGGAGAAATATCTGAAAATCTTTCTTCAAGAAAAATTATTAATTGCCAGGCTGTTAATAGCTAGAACATGGCTACGGAGCTCACCCCCCACGATACAACAGTGGATAGGAGAGGTAAACGCTGTCCTTCCCTATAAAAAAGTTCTATACACACACAGGGGCTGCCCCAAGGAATACCATAACATTTTGGGATAGGTGGCTGGAGGACTCCTCCACTTGTGAAGCTGTGAATATCTGATGGCTTACTCCCCCAGATTGGTCTTGCTCTCTGCCTCACTGTCATGTCTGTGCTTTTTATCCCCACAGCAACTATGGATGTAACTGATGCCTATATGTGCTATTACAAGATCTTTACCATGCATGTCAAACCTTGTATCCTCATTGTAGTGCCTGTTGCACTTTTTTTACTCATTTGTACACCTCTTCATACTCAATAAAACCTTTTTTTTGCATTAAAAAAAAGTGGAAAAAAGCACAATACGTACATCTTATATTTAAGTGGTCAAACCCAAAAGGTGAGATTACACTTCGGGTATTGGAATACACAGTGGCACAACTGATTACATGAAGTGAAAACACTGGTGGGGATTGTAGTAGTGGAGATTGGAAGCATGACAGAAGTAATTAAATTGGACTGTGTGTGATAATAAGGGCTATATTTGAATGAACTGACTGCACTTTGGGTGAAGTGATTATTTGCTTACATTTCAAGCACTATAGCACTTTATTGTGTGGCACTATAGTGTATGTTGGTATTTAGTTTATATTAGTAGTACATTAGCACTTTAGATTGTTGCTTCAATGTATGTATTAGTATGTTAAGTGTGTATATAGAGGGCTAATATTAGCACTGCACTCATTGGGAAAGAGTTATTCACATCTAAGTGCATGTACGTCTGTGGCCAAAAGTTTTGAGAATGACGCAAATATTAGTTTTCACAAAGTCTAATGCTTCGGTGTTTTTAGAACTTTTTGTCAGATGTTACTATGGTATGCTGAAGTATAATTATAAGCATTTCATATGTGTCAAAAGCTTTTATTGACAATTACATGAAGTTTATTTGCAGTATTGACCCTTCTTTTTCAAGACCTCTGCAATTTCCCTGGCATGCTGTCAATCAACTTCTGGGCCACATCCTGACTGGTGGCAGCCAATCTTGCATAGTCAATGCTTGGAATTGGTCAGAATTTGTGGGGGGGGTTTTTGTTCACCACCTCTTGAGGACTGACCACAAGTTCTCAATGGGATTAAGGCGTGGGGAGATTCCTGGCCATAGACCCAAAATTCTGATGTTTTGTTCCCCAAGCCACTTAGTTATCACTTTTGCCTTATGGCAAGGTGCTCCATCAGGCTGGAAAATACATTGTTCCTCACTGTTGTTGAATGGTTGGGAGAAGTTGCTCTCAGATGAAGTTTTTGTACCATTCTTTATTCATGGCTGTGCTATTATACAAAATTGTGAGCCCACTCCCTTGGCTGAGAAGCAACCCCTCACATGAATGGTCTGCGCTCACCTTTTCTTCTCCGGACAAGGTTTTTTCGGATGCCCAAAACAATCAGAGAAAATTACTTTACCCCAGTCCTCCGCAGTCCAATCCCTGTACCTTTTGCAGAATATCAGTCTGTCCCTGATGTTTTTTTCTGGAGAGAAGTGGCTTCTTTGCTGCCCTTCTTGATACCAGGCCATTCTCCAATAGTCTTCACCTCACTCACACCTGCCTGCTGTCATTCCTGAGCAAGCTCTGCACTGGCGGTGCCCCGATGCCACAGCTGAATCAACTGTAGGAGATCCTAGCGCTTGCTGGACTTTCTTGGACACCCTGAAGACTTATTCACAACAACTGAACCTCTCTCCTTGAATTTCTTGATGATCCGATAAATGGTTGATTTAGGTGCAATCTTAGTAGCAGCAATATCCTTGCCTGTGAATCCCTTTTTGTGCAAAGCAATGATGACTGCACGTGTTTCCTTGCAGGTAACCATGGAAGAACAATTATTTTAAGCACAACCCTCCTTTTTAAAGCTTCCTGTCTGTTATTCTAACTCATTAAGCAATACAGAGTGATTTCCATCCTTGTCCTCGTCAACACTGACACTTGTGACGAGAGAATCACTGACATGATGCCAGCTGGTCCTTTTCTGGCAGGGCTGAAATGCAGTGAAAATGTTTTATTTTATTTTCATGGCAAAGAGGCACTTTGCAATTAATTGCAATTCATCTGATTACTCTTCATAACATTCTGGAGTATATGCAAATTGCCATCATAAAAACTGAGACAGCATTCTTTGTGAAAATTAATATTTGTGTCATTCTCAAAACATTTGGCTACCACTATAGACAGGAAGTGGCTATGATGGTTGGGGAGAATAGCACCATTAGGATGTAAAAAAAAAAGATATTTTTTTTTTTAATGAAAAAATGCAGTTGTTTATCATAGTTCTTTAGCATACTAAAAGGGTAAGGTTTTAGACATACCTTAGCAATAACACATGTATAAGTCTTCACCTTTATTGAGAAATTCGGATAAACTTCACTATTTTATCTAGTGCTCTATGTTTGCTGTAAGACCCCCTTCACACTATGGCAGTTTTCAGGTGCTTTTGTGCTAAAAATAGTGACTGAAAAAAGCCTCCCATTCATTTGTATGTGTGCTTTCACACTGGGGCGGTGCATTTGCAAGGTGGTGTAAAAAGTCCTGCAAGCAGCATCTTTGGGGCATGTTTGGAGCGCTTTAAAAAGTGATGAAAAATGAATGAATAAGCAGCGCTTCCAAAGCACCTTAAAAGCTCTTCAAAAGTGCCACAAAACAGGTCTTTTTTCACTCTTTTGTAAGGTCATGTCACGTGACCTTAAAAAAAGCGTCCCACTAGCGCCTGAAATGCGCTGCTAAAGTGCTGCTAAAGCACCACAAAAACGACCTGCGTTTTAGCAGCAGTTTTTGCAGCTCTTCAGTGTGAAAGGAGTCTAATACAGCCAAAACTTCAAAGTTACACTTAGGAAAGGATTACTGGGCAAGAAGTCAGCTGGGTGTTTTGAAAGTTTACTCCCACCATACTGCGTTATTTTAATATCTTCTGCTAACATCTAGTATATATTTAAATATAATTCATTTTTTAATTTAACTAGTTTGTGAAAATAATTTAACTTTAGTGGCTTTTACGCGCTTCACTTGATCATACAACAAAACGCTGGCCATACGTGGATCGTTTTATGGGGGGGGGGTGATTTAGGAAACGTTTTCTGACATTACCGAATGACAAAAGTGGATGATTAGATCGACTTCTCCCAAGCGGGAATGGCCACACGTGGATTGAATTTCAATCCATCTATGGCCAACATTATACATCCAACTGCAGTGTGTAAACTACAAACCTGTTAAAGGGAAGTTGAAATGATGTATCTTCAATTTGTGTATTTTATACTTGTTTTCCATATATTAAGTTATTTATAAAGGAGTTGGTCACCTTTTCCTCATCATAGCCTTACTTTTTGTAGCCAAAATCTCTTCTATGTAGGGAGGGGACCTTGCACTGCTCTGAAACATCACATACTGTATCTTACTGTCATTATTATATTAATGTTATTATACAGGATTTATATAGCGCTAACAGCTTGCGCAACACAATAAAGGTAGACAGTACTGTATAGTTATGATACAATTCAAGACTAGAGGGTTCGGAGGGCCCTGCTTGTGGGAGCCTACAATCTGAAAGGGAGGTGCAAGTAAGATACTAACTGTGAAAGAATGAGTTGATGGAGAAAGTCAAAGTTCAGTTGTGAGGAAGAGGTAGGATAGGCTCACCTGAAGATATGAGTTTTGGGGGGTTGCCTAAAGGAAGGCGGATTGGGGTAGGGCGGTCCAGATGATGGGAGGCTCTGGTGAGATTACCATGAGAGATGGTGTTGAGGTAGCTAGAAAGCAGGTGGTATTAGGAGGGGCAAAAAATATGGTTAGAGTTTTGAATGAGTCTAGCAGGATTCATGATAGACTGAAGGGCAGTGTGACTAAATAAAAGTATATATTGTAACATTATCTTGTGTGCAGACAACATCCTTACTTGTGTCAGAAGAAGATACATGCACTGCTATGTTTTATAACTTTAGCATGCTGATTGAAGTTATTTTTGTTCTGTTCAGACGGAGGAGGGAGAAGAGCTCCGCGGATATCTTTGATCTGGCCAGGCAGAGGCTTCAGGCTACAGTGCGAAGACCTTCATTAAAGGAACTGGAGAATGTGAATATGCATAACATCCGAGAATTTAATGACCTCAAGTACAGAGGTGAGCTGTGTAAATACAGACATGTTTAATTTATTCATGTAGTTGGGAAGAAGCAGCCATTGCAGAGCTATATAATATAATTATGTCCTTTACTAAAAACGTAGAATGAAAAACACAGTCAGTACTTAAAGTGGATGTAAACCCTCCATATACCCAGTGAAGTGAACAGCCTCAGATGATACACAGAGATGACACAAATCTCCCTATACAAGTCTTACATGTATATCTTCTGTCTTCACTTTGATATACTGTTTAGAAAGTGCACATTCTGTTAGATTTTCCACTTTCTTGTTCCTATCTAGGAGGAGTTGACTGCTAGACGCTGTGAGAGACTATGAGAAAGCTGATTGGAGGAAAGGCACGCATCCCCTTCCCACACATGCAGAGCTGTGTCTGTGTTTTCTTTAGCAGCCTGCTAATCTAATTTTAGCAACCTCCTTCGACTCTAAATTCTCTGTCCCGTCTCCTAGAACGAGTGAGGACTTTACGGAGGAAGAGACAGCTAAAGGACTTAGATATTAGAATAGAGATAAGAAAACACTACAGACAGATGTGTCCAACTCAAATTTCATGAATCTGGTGTACATCCGCTTTAATCTCAATGAGTGCAGCTCTAATGTAATACTATTTTTAAATTTAGGGTACTACAAATTACTATCCTACAGTGCTGTGATGCTGATTTTTTTTCAATTTCCTTTGCATATTTGTCACATGTAAATGATTCAGATCATCAAATAAATTTTAATATTACACAAAGATAACCTGAGTAAATACAAAAAAATGCAGTTTTTAAACAATGATTTCATTTATTAAGGGAAAAAAAGCTGTCCAAACCTGCCAGGTCCCATGTGAAAAAGTAATTGCCCCCCAAAACTAATAACTGGTTGTGCCACCCTTGGGGGGAAACAACTGCAAAGAAGCGTTTGCGATAACTGACAATAAGTCTTTCATTTCGCTGTGGAGGAATTTTGACCCATTCTTCTTTGCAGAATTGTTTTAATTAATTCAGCCACATTGGAGGGTTTTCAAACATGAACAGCCTGTTTAAGGTCATGCCAGAACATATCAATCGGATTTAGGACGTTGACTGGGCCGCTCCAAAACCTTCATTTCTTTTCTTGAGCCATTCAGAGGTGGACTTGCTGGTGTGTTTTGGATAAATTGTCCTGCTGCATAGCCCAAGTGCACTTGAGCTTGAGGTCACAAACTAATGGGCGGACATTTTCTGGTAGAGTGCGGAATTCATGGTTCCATCAATTATGGAAAGCCATCCAGCCCCCGAAGCTGCAAAGCATCCCCAGACCATCGCACTACCACCACAATGTTTGGCTGTTGGTATGATGCTCTTTTACTTTTTTACATAGGGCTAGGCAGGTGTGGACAGCTTTTTCCCTTAATAAATGAAATCCTCATTTAAAAACTGCATTTTGGATTTGCTCAGGTGTAATGTTAACATTTGCTTGATGATTTAAATCATTTAATTGTGCCAAAAATAAAAAATAAGGGGGCAAATGTATGTGATCTACCATTTCTTGAAGATTAGCTGTATAACCTGGGTGTAAGCTGCAGTCCCACTTGTACATACAAAAAACACTTTCATTCTTTTCCATTCAGGGACCCAGGAATTCTCAGACTACTTAGACTGTTATATTATACTGCCACCTACAGGAGAAATGGACACTGGCTACAAAAAAGTTGGCCAGCACAGGATAACTATGCCCACAACCATCATAGGGACAAGGTGACAAGGTTATATGCCTAATAACCAGATTATAATCCCAAGGGGAAACAGGAGAGCATACAGCAGGAGATAAGTGTACGACAACCGGAAGGCCTGAACTAAGAAGTGAGAGGCCAAAGGTCTCTGGAACAGAACGGCCAAAGCCAAGATTTTTTCTTTGATGGTACTCAAGGCCAGATGCTGATCCAGAGCAGACTAGAGGAACCTATTGCAAGCCAGCACATTCTAAAAAGTGGCTACATTTCTGGAGTTCAGCTTTAAAGGCTCCATGAAGTTCTTATAAGCTGTGAACAGCTTTTGTGTGTGATTTGTGGAGGTTTACATTGGCTTGCCATGTACTATTTCTACCACAGAGACCCACAAATGTCTCCCTGAGCCAGTTAGATTAAAGGCAATTAACCTACGGGAGGACATAGAAATAAATATATAAACATAGAGAACAGACTTGTGAGAGCAGAACCCCAAACCAAAACAGGGCTAAGTGCTTCAACACTGTTTTGCACCTTGCTGTGGGTTTAAACATATATTTTGTTAATGTGGAACAGATACAGAGACCCGCGAAGGAGTGAGATTTATGTACCCTGACCCTCCAAAGGATGATAAGTCACTGGAGATCCAGCAGCAGGCCTTGCTTCGAGAACAGCAGAAGAACCTGAACAGAATGAAAAGGAGGCCAGTGATGCCTAAAGGTGAGAAGAGTTTATTGAAGAGCAGAACCCTCAACTAAACTACCCCCATGTTTAAATAAAATTATTACTGGGAAATGCAGTAGTTGATTTGATTAACAGGTTGTTTTATATGGCCTTTATTACAGGTTTTGAGCTGTTTCCTGAATACAATCTTCACACTGCAGTGGTAAGTTTGTAGACGCTATAACTTTTGCGCAAACCAATCAATATACACTTATTGGAATTTTTTTACCAAAAAATATGTAGCAGAATACGTATTGGCCTGAACTGATGAAGAAATTTGATTTTTTTCCACTTTTTTTTTATGGATAGGTATTATAGCTGAAAGGAAAAAATGTTTTTTGTGTTTTTTTTTTTTTTTTAAATTGTCGGTCTGTTTTTGTTTATAGCGCAAAAAATAAAAAACGCTGAGGTAATTAAATACCACACATACCAAAAGAAAGCTCTATTTGTGGAGAAAAAAATGACATAAATTTTATTTGGGTACAGCGTCGCACGACCACGCAATTGTCAGTTAAAATAACGTAGTGCCGTTGCGCAAAAAATGGCCTGGTCATGAAAGGGGTAAAACCTTCCGGGGCTGAAGTGGTTAAAGAGGAAGGCAACAAATGTTGTACATGCTTGGGTATAGGGCATTTCTCTCTGAAAATCTGGGTCAATCTAGACATTTTTCAGAAGACCAGCGTACTTTGATTAAAAGGTTTATTGGAGAGGGGAAACATATAAAGAAGTGCATAAACTGATAGGCTGCTCAGCTAAAATGATCTCAAATGCTTTAAAATGGCAACCAAAACCAGAAATACATGGAAGAAAACAGAAAACTACAATTCGAATGGATTGAAGAATAGCCAAAACAGCAAATGATCAGCTCCAGGGTGATCAAAGAAGGTCTAAAGTTACCTGTGAGTACTGTAACAATTAGAAAGCCAAGTTATTGGCAAGAAGCCCCTGTAAAGTCCCATTGTTGAAAAAACAACATGCTGAAGAGGTTGCCGTTTTCCAAAGAACACATTGACTGGCTTAAACGGAAATGGTGCAACGTTTTGTGGACTGATGAAAGCAAGATTCTTCTTTTTGTGTCTAGGGCCCGCAGACAGTTTGTCAGACGACCTCCAAACACTGAATTCAAGCCACAGTATACTGTTAAGACAGTGAAGCATGGTGGAGCAAGCCTCGTGTTATGGTGATGCTTCTCATACTATGTTGTTGGGCCTATTAATCACATACCAGGGATCATGGATCAATTTGAATACGTCAAAATACTTGAAGAGGTCATGTTGCCTTATGATGAAGAGGAAATGCCCTTGAAATGGGTGTTTCAACAAGACCCCAAACACACCAGTAAGCAAGCAGCAGCTTGGTTTCAAACCAACAAGATTAATTTATGGAGTGGCCAGCCCAATCCCCGGACCTTAATCCAATAGAAAACTTGTGGGGTGGCATCAAAAATGCTGTTACTGTTTCTCAGGTAAAACTAAGAAATGCAGAGGAATTGTGGAATGTAGTGCAATCATCCTGGGCTGGAATACCTGTTCACAGGTGCCAGAAGTTGGTCGACCCCATGCAACAAAGATGTGAAGCAGTTCTCAGAAACAGTGGTTATACAACTAAATATTAATTCAGTGAATCACAGGAAAGCTAAATCTTCAAGCATGTTTCAGTTTATACAGTAAATGTTTGAGTTTGTAAAGAAATATGCAGACACTGCTATTTTTGGAAGAGCCTAATATTCCTTTTTCTTCACTTTATGTAAAGTAATAACAAATTTGAAACAGTTTTCTTAGTTTTGATTGGGAATAGACTGTGCAGTGTTCCCAATGCTTTGAGCTTTACTCACCTTTTTTAAACACACTGCCATTGTTTTTAACACAACTGTATATAGGACTGTGAACAGGTTAACTCATGTTGTTATTTTTTTCCCTATTAAAGCTTAAAGATC
The DNA here is from genome assembly GCA_018402905.1 of Glandirana rugosa. NCBI lineage: Eukaryota > Metazoa > Chordata > Amphibia > Anura > Ranidae > Glandirana > Glandirana rugosa. The sequence continues at coordinate 3,346,791 of BLSH010117941.1, read as the reverse complement.
CAACAAAAGACCTGCTGAAAACCTCATTGCTGGAGTCAGAGAGTGCATTTATAGGTAATGTTTTGCCGTCATCATCAGATATAGATAATCTAGAAAACATTCAGATTATCTACAGTGCCTTGAAAAAGTGTTCATACCCCTTGAAATGTTCCACATTTTGTCATGTTACAACCAAAATCATAAATGTATGTTATTGGGATTATATATGATACACCAACACGAAGTGGAAGGAAAATAAAAAATGGGTTTCAATATTTTTTACATATAAATATCTGAAAAGTGTGGTGTGCATTTGTATTCAGCCCCCCTGAGTCAATACTTTGTAGAACCGCCTTTCACTGCAATTACTACTGCAGGTCTTTTTTGGGGATATCTCTACCAGCTTTGCACATCTAGAGAGTGATTTTTTTTCCCATTCTTCTTTGCAAAATAGCTCAAGCTCTGTTAGATTTGAAGGAAAACGTCTGTGAGCAGCAGTTTTCAAGTCTTGCCACCGATTCTCAATTGGATTTAGGTCTGGACTTTGACTGGGCCATTCTAACACATGAATATGATTGATCTACACTTTTCCATTGTAGCTCTGGCTGTATGTTTAGCGTCATTGTCCTGCTGTAAGGTAAACCTCCGCCCCAGTCTCAAGTCTGCAGACTCTAATGGCCTGTACACGTCGTACAGCAACGGTCGTACAACAGCTTGTTGTGCGATAATCCGACCGTTAGTACGCTCGATTACAACAGCCAACGTTCAACAGTCGTACAACGGAAGTTGGCTGAGCAAACTAGAAAACTTTTGTTGGCCAACAAGCCATTGTACGACTGTTGACTCGTGTGTACAGAAGTTGGGCCAACAAAAGTCGAAATTGCAAACACACATGCTCTGAATCCAGGAAGTGCTCGGTCGTGTAAACCTGTGTTCCTAATTCACAAATCACATTCACCTGAACATGTCACTACGTTCGACTTTGTTGGCCGATTACTCACGCTAGACACAACTGCCAACAGCCGATGAACGTGTTGAACGTGCGGTCGTACAACAGTCGCACTGTTTGTACGAGGCATAAAAGGTTTTCTTCTAAGATTGCCCTGTATTTGGCTCCATTCATCTTCCCATCAACTCAGACCAGCTTCCTTCTCCCTGCTGAAGAAAAGCATAATCACAACCTGATGCTGGCGGTGGTTTCACGGTGGGGATGGTGTGTTCAGGGTGATGTGCAGTGTTTTCCGCCATACATAGCGTTTTGCTTTTAGGCCAGAAAGTTCAATTTTGGTCTCATCTAACCAAAGCACCTTCTTCCATGTTTGCTGTGTCCCCCACGTTGCTTCTCACAAACTGCAAATAGGACTTCTTATGGCTTTCTTTCAACAATGGCTTTCTTCTTGCCACTCCCCCGTAAAGGTCAGATTTGTGGAGTGCACGACTAATAGTTGTCCTGTGGACAGATTCCAATTCC
>BLSH010117941.1:3327470-3345331 GCA_018402905.1 Glandirana rugosa | reverse complement strand
CCCCCCCCCCCCCCCCCCCCCCCCCGAGCTGTGGATCTCTGCAGCTCCTCCAGAGTTACCATGTGCCTCTTGGCTGCTTCTCTGATTAATGCTCTCCTTGCCCGACCTGTCCGTTTCGGTGGACGCCCATGTCTTGGTAGGTTTGCAGTTGTGCCATACTCCTTCCATTTTCAGATGATGGATTGAACATGCTCCGTGAGATGTTCAAAGATTGGGATATTTTTTTTATAACCTATCCCTGCTTTAAACTTCTCCACAACGTTATCCCTGGCCTGTCAACAAACCTCTGAGGGCTTCACAGAACAGCTGTATTTATACTGAGATTAAATTACACACAGGTGGACTCTATTTACTAATTAGGTGACTTCTGAAGGCAATTGGTTCCACTAGATTTTAGTTTTGAAAACCATTTATCATAGATCAAAGCATATTCATGTGTTAGAATGGCCCAGTCAAAGTCCAGACTTAAATCCAATTGAGAATCTGTGGCAAGACTTGAAAACTGCTGTTCACAGACGCTTTCCATTCAATCTAACAGCGCTTGAGCTATTTTGCAAAGAAAAATGGGCAAAAATTTCACTCTAGATGTGCAAAGCTGGTAGAGACATCCCCAAAAAGACTTGCAGTTGTAATTGCAGTGAAAGGTGGTTCTCCGAAGTATTGACTCAGGGGGACTGAATACAAATGCACACCATACTTTTCAGATATTTATTTGTAAAAAGTGTTGAAACCCATTTATTATTTTCCTTCCAGTTCACAATTATGTGCCACTTTGTGTTGGTTTATCACGTAAAATCCCAATAAAATACATTTCTCCTATGTTCACTGACAGACACAGCCCTTCATTGACAAGTAGGTTTATGCACATCCTACTAGGAGTAGACTAGGCAAATAGAAAAAAGCAAGCTGACCCCTCCCAGGGGGTGGTCCTCATTCCAGCATATAACCCCCCAGCTCTGCATAGCATATCAGTTTTATTATGCCTAGTGCAAGGAGTTAGACCTGGGACCTGCGGTTCCCCAATTTTTTTCTTCCTTTGGCTTCTCAAGCTATTTGATGAAGACTGCTATGAAGTAGCCGGCTGGGGCATAGAGGATATCTCGACTCCTGGAATTTCCCCAGCACGGCCGACCGATGCAAGCTACCCTTAGCCTTGGCGGGGTCCGCCGCATCGTACCCGTTCCGTGTGGGAGGTTAGTGGGTGACCCCCACTCGCGTCCAGTGACCGGGCTGTGCTCGCGTCCAGGGGCGCTTGGCCTGCAGCATGCCACCCCGCCTGATGGGACGAAGGTCGGATTGGTGAGTGACTCCCCTCTCTCCCCCCCCCAGGGGTGCGGAGAGGGGGGGGCTGGGCGATTTGTGGACTGGGCCGGCCGGTGGAGGGTTCAGGGATACAGGTTCACCCCCCTGCACCGCACCCCCGCACAAAGACCACCATGCGGCGATCCGCCGCCATTTTGCGGCGGATCACCGCCATTTTGCCAAAGCCGCGGCCATTTTGTGAGCTATTTTGGCTTATAGTGGTGGAGTGGCGGCCATTTTGCCATAGTAGCGGCCTGTGTGGACAGGCTTTGGCCTCTTGTGACCGCTCAGTGGCCATGTTTGATGTGCCTGTGAAGAAAACGTGCGGCTGGTGCCATTTCTTCCTCTTTTCCTCTGGGACAGCGTGGAAGGCACAGTGGCGGTGAAGGCTCCTGACAGGCGGGCAAGCACTCCTACTGGGAAGCAGCGCTTGAAGGGCAATTGTTACACAGCAAGTATAGCTGGCTCTCCCTGGGGTGTTGGAAGCGGTGGGTGCAGTCCTCCTGGGTATTCTCCCGGGGGCAGTGGTGGGGCTGCATTGTGGGGGTGTCAGGGCCTATTGGCCTAGCAGTGTTCCGGTGGCGCAATGGCGGCTGAACCTGCGGGTTCTCCTCCGGAGGAGCCTGTGGAAGCGCAACCTGCACTGAGCCCTCTGGTTCCCCTGGATCAGTTAAAGTCCATATTGGGGGAGTTTTTGCCCCGGGACGTGCCAAGCCGTGCTAAGGGGGTGGCTAAATAGCGTCCACCCCCTCCTCCTTCAGGGGAGGATTCTGAACCGGAAGGGGCCTCAGTGGTAACGGGGACCCCCATGGAGCTTTCAGATGGTGAACTGGAGCCCTCGGATGGTGAGGAAGACCAGGGGGCCTCGGTAGCGGGCGAGAGGGCACTGGTGGCCTCCCTGATCACCGATATCCATGCGTCTTTGTGGCTGGACCAGGCCGGGGAGTCGCAGGAGACGGCCTACGTTTGTGGGTCTTTTAAGCCATCTCGGTCCCCTAGGGCATATCCTTATGATCAATTTTTTGACCAACTGGTCTATAAGGAATGGCAGTGTCCGCAAAATTCCTTTTCATTGCCCAAACGTTTCGCTGTGCGCTATCCTTTTGAGGACAGTTTTGTGCAGAAGTGGGCATCTCCCGCAGTGGACCCTCCGGTGGCCTGCCTGAATAAGGCAACGACCATCCCCTTGGAGGGGTCTCCCTCTTTTAAGGATCCGGCCGACAGGCGGACGGAGGCAGTATCCAAGGCACTGTTCTTGGTGGCGGGGTCAGCCATGAGACCAGCTCTGGCGTCGGCCATGGTGGCGCAATCTCTTACGGAGTGTGCGACTGAGTTGCACAATGACTTGAGCTGCGGGTGTTCAGCTGAGGCTTCACAGCGGATAGACCATCTAATACAGGGTCTCCGGTATCTGTGTGACGCAGCTTTGGACCTGCTTCTCATGCTGTCTAAGATGTCTGTTTTTGCAGTCATTATCAGACGGGTGCTGTGGTTACGCTGTTGGACGGGTGACCACGCGTCTAAAAAGGGCCTCACGGATCTTCCCTTTCAGGGTGGTCGGCTCTTTGGGGCACAATTGGATGAAATCATTAAGGATTTCACGGGGGGGGAAGAGTACCTTTCTCCCGGAGCCCAGGCGGCGGGAATTCCGCCTTAAGCAGGGGCCTGCTGCTTCGGGTCAGAAGCGGTCTTTTTGTGCGCCCGGTGCAGCGGGCAAAGGGTTCCAGGCCCGGCAAGCCTGCCTCGGGGTCCGGTAAGCGGCCCTAGCAGTGCAAGAGCAAAAAGATGGAGGAAAAGTCCTCTTCCGCATGATGGGTTGCCCCCACCCGACTCTCGAGTGGGGGGCCGACTTCTGGGGTTTGCAGACAGGTGGACTGCCTGCATTTCTGACCGGTGGGTGCAGGAAGTGGAGTCCTTCGGATACAGGATAGAGTTCAGCACTCTACCCCCAGACAGGTTCTTCCCATCGAACTTGAGACTCCCTCAGGGGCGTCGAGAGGCTCTCCTAGGGGCTGTTCAGATGCTCTCCGAACAAGGGGTGATTGTGTCGGTACCTCCGCTGGAAAGGTTCCACGGCTTCTATTCAAACCTCTTTGTGGTGCCCAAAAAGGGTGGGGTCTAAAAGCGCTAAACCACTTTGTGAGGGCGCGAAAATTCAGGATGGAATCTGTCGGATCGGTCGTGGCTGCCCTGCATCAAGAGGACTTCATGGCGTCTCTGGATATCAGGGACGTGTATCTCCATGTTCCCATTTGTCTCCGGCACCAGCGCTTCCTGCGCTTTGCGGTAGGGGAGCTGCATTTCCAATTTGCGGCACTTCCCTTCGGTCTTGCCTCGGCTCCTCGGGTACTCACCAAGTTGGTGGCTACGGTGCTGGCGCTCTTGAGGCAGAGAGGCATTGCGGTGGTAGCATACCTCGACAACTTACTCTTGCGAGCGGAGTTGGCTTCGGCCCTGGAGGAGAATGCGGCTATCACCATGGCCTCGTTGAGAGACTTTGGCTGGCTGATCAGCCTGCAGAAGTCGACGTTGACCCCGTCCTGTCGACTGGAATATCTGGGCCTGATTCTGGACACAGAGCAGGCGAAGGTGTTCTTACCTCCGGCCAAGTTGCTGACACCTGCTGTCACGCCAGTGGTCCTCCTTACAGTTCTGTATGCGGGTGTTGGGGCTCATGGTCTCGGCCTTCGAGTCGATACCTTACGCCCAGAGTCACACATCGATTTTGTCACGGTGGGACAAGTCTCCGTTGTCCCTGGACCAGCTGATCAGATTGGATCATCAGACCAGAGGATCGTTGACCTGGTGGCTTCGGGCCCCGGCTCTAACGTTGGTAAAGTCGTTTCTGCCCCTGAACTGGTCGATACTCACAACGGACGCCAGCCTATCAGGCTGGGGGGGGGGGGGTTCTGGGGCAGCTGTCTGCTCAGGGCCGTTGGTCGGCGCAGGAATCCCGCCTTCCGATAAATGTGCTGGAGCTGAGGGCAATCAGGCTCTGCCTCTCCCACTGGACGGTAAGGCTGCGTGGCCTCCCGGTTCGGGTTCAGTCGGACAACACCACGTCTGTGGCGTACGTGAACCATCAGGGCGGAACGAGGAGCTCGGCAGCGGCTGCGGAAGCGGCTTGCATTCTGAGATGGGCAGAATTAACGTGCCGGCAATCTCCATTCCGGGTGTAGAAAATTGGCAGGCGAACTTTCTCAGTCGCCAGACGCTGGATCAGGGGGAATGGTCCCTACATCCAGAGGTGTTCCGTCAGATTTGCCACAGGTGGGGCACGCCACATGGTGTCCAGATTCAATCACCAGGTGCAGACCTTCGTGTGCAGAACCAGGGATCCATTGGCGGCCGCCACGGACCGGCTCCTGTACGGTTTCCCTCCTCTCAAGCTCCTACCGCGGCTACTGCGCAGGGTAGAAGCGGAGGGGATCCCAACAATCCTGGTAGCTCCGAAATGGCCTCGGTGCCCTTGGTACGCCGACGTGGTGCAGATGGTGACAGATGTCCCCTGGCGTCTTCTGCTACGCGAAGATCTGCTGTCACGGGGACCCATCCTGCACCCTGCTTTACACTCGCTGGCTTTGACGGCTTGGCTATTGAGTCCCAGGTGTTGAGGGATAGGGGCGTCTCTGACTCTGTGATCCCTACCATGCTTAAGGCGCGCAAGTGTACTTCGCACAAGATATATCATCGCACCTGGAAGGCCTGTATTGCCTGGTGTGAGGCGGGGGGATGGAACAGGGTATACGCCATGTGGCTCCTCAGGTACTGTCACCTTTGGCGCCATGGGATTTGAAATGGTACTTTCTGTACTGCAGAGACCACCATATGAGAAAATCAGGGATATTCCCTTACAATTGCTGTCACAAAAGGTGGCTTTCTTGGTGGCCATTACATCCGCTAGGCGGGTGTCTGAGTTGGCGGCGTTGTCGTGTAGGTCTCCCTACTTGGTCCTTTATAAGGATAAGGTGGTCCTGCGACCTTCACCTTCGTTCCTACCGAAGGTGGATTCCTCTTTTCACATTAATGAGGATATTGTTCTTCCTTCCTTATGTCCGCACCCGTCGCATCCCAAGGAGATTGAGTTGCATTCTCTGGATGTCGTGAGGGCTTTGCAGGTGTATTTGGCGGCTACAGCTTCTTTTTGGAAGTCTGATGCGTTGTTTGTACTGACAGAAGGCCCGCGCAAAGGGTTGGCGGCCTCGCCGGCTACTGTCTCCCGTTGGACCAGACAGACCGTGACCCATACGTATACTGTTCGGGGCAAAGTTCCCCCTTTTCCAGTCACGGCTCATTCCACCAGGCTTCGGTGTCTCAGGTGTGCAAGGCGGCTACTTGGGCCTCGGTGCACACTTTTGTTAAGTTTTACAAAGTTGATGTGTCAGCATCCGCGGATGCTGCTTTTGGCCGTAAAGTTTTAAAGGCGGCGGTGTAGGCGTGGCTGGCGCCTCCTGAGAGGATTCTGTTGGGTACAGTTGTTATTGTTTACCCACCCCTCTTGAATAACACTGCTTTGGGACATCCCCACTTGTCAATGAAGGGCTGCGTCTGTCAGTGAACGTAGGAGAAAATAGGATTTTATTAAGAACTTACCGTAAAATCCTTTTCTCTGAGCACCCACCCCTCTGTGTTGCGTTTGTACAGCTTGTTACGAACTGATATGCTATGCAGAGCTGGGGGTTATATGCTGGAGTGAGGACGCCCCCCTGGGAGGGGTCAGCTTGCTTTTTTCCATTTGCCTAGTCTACTCCTAGTAGGATGTGCATAAACCCCACTTGTCAATGAAGGGCTGCGTCTGTCAGTGAAGGATTTTACGGTAAGTTCTTAATAAAATCCTATTTTACGTTTTTGGTTGTAACATGACAAAATGTGGAAAATTTCAAGGGGTATGAATACCTTTTCAAGGCACTGTACACATAGCAACCCTACTGTGTGATTATAGAATCAGCTGCCCCCAAATATTGGAGAATTGCCCTTTTTCCCTTGCAGGACTGTTTCTGATGAAAATACCTGCTGTAAATGCCAAATGTTGGTGTGGAAACAGTTACGATTATAAAGATAACTAACCTGCAAAGAATTATAATAGCTTTCTATAGATTTACTATCAAGTACACTTTACTGTGTGCGTTAGAGCAGATGTCACCTATAGCTTTGAGAAAGCAGTGGTCTTTTTTTATTAAATGTAAGTTTCACTCTCTCCATTCATCTAGAGCTTTCACTGTGGATGGAGCTAATGAATGAAATTAGAAACTGTTGCACCCCTAGCATTATATTACTACCTGTATATTGGGATTCGCAGGAGCAGTCTGCAGGCTCATGGACATCTAGAACTAATGAATATAATTCGTGCTAGTGGTTTAACCATAGTTCAAAGAAGATTGTAAATTAGCTTTAAGGGTTAACCAATAATTAATTTTAAATGTTTTTCTTTGCTAATATACAAAGTCATGATATGGGTGAGGCGCCTAAGCTCAGCCAGAACCTTATTGGCCATAGACCGTATTGTCTTATCAAGAAAAACAAGCAATATGAAATCTGACTGTACCCAAACAGATTATGTTCCACTGCAGTCTATTTATGATATGCTTGATGGAAAAGTTCAGTGTGTGTGCCACAAAATTTTACAAAAAGTAACAATCAGCTGTTAGTTGCCAGTTTCCTTCAATTAGCACTCATTGCTGCAAGAAACACTCAGGTTGGTTACATTCCTTGCTTGTTGCCCATCACACTTCTAGACATGGCCAGTGATATCGTGAGCAGCGTATGCAAAGATGAGTGCAGGTCCAGGACCCTGTCACATGACCAATGCTGCTGCCTTTGTCACATCTCTGCCAGACACTCCAGTCATCTTCTAGGCCTTATCAGTCTTCTGATTCCCTGGACCTCATACTGGTCACATGCCTGGGCTGTGGACCTATGCAGGGATCCCAATATTTTAATCAGAAGTAAATTATGTCAGAAACACATTCTTCAGTATATCTCGCTGTGATGGAGTTTTAAAGTACCTCTTTTTAAGTACACATTTCTGTTTTTTTTAAGGGGAGAATGGGGAGCCATACACTGCCTTTCCTGAGCAGTTTCCTGACATGCAGGCATTGTCTACAGCCAGAGATCGAAGGAGACACAAGCAGCAGACAGTGGACTTTGAAGTATGATAATATTTATTGTATCTTTTTTAAATCTAGTGGTGCCAATGTTTTTTAATTTCTCAATTAGGGCCCCTGCTGTTTTTTGGGGTTATAAACAAACATATTTTTGTCTGCAGAATGAGATCCCTCCTGTACCGCCACTCCGCTTAAACCAGCCAGACACCTTCTCTGTCAATTCCATCTCCAGCTTTAATGTTGAAGAACTGCAGAGCAAGAATGAGGGGCGTCTGAGGAGACTGAATAACCTTCAGAAGAGCACAGTGAGCATAGGTGGGCATGGTTTATCATGTCTGAAGGCTGGCTTGGTTGTGCTACCTATAGTAACTTAATATTGTGCATGTAGAATTAAAAGGAATAATCTGCGTTAGGGCCAGCAAAGAAACAAGGGCCAACAAGAAATTTTCTTTAGACCAATAGTGGTAAGCTTTCTTGATATGAGGGGTTTCAAGTGTGGCCTTTGACATTAAAAAAGGGCTGCATATAATGCAATTCTGTGCATATTCATTATCAGAGACATCAGACACACAACAGGATATAGTTAGATTATGGGCATGATGCAGGAGATGGTCAGAGGCAGTGGGCATAATATTAGAGATGGTCAGCAATTGAGGACATGCTGCAGGAGACTGTCAGATACAGGGAACATGCTATAGGAGTTGTTGGAGACTGTGAACCTGCTTTAGGAGAAGTCATAGACTGCAGACATAATACATGGGGCTGCTAGAAATCACTAAAACAGGGCAATAGATAAACACAGATTCGTTTGTGCAGGGACCCTCCAAGTTGGGCACCACAGCTGTAAACAAAGAGCCTCTCATTTGGCCTTTTTCTATGATTCATTTATGTTCAAAATAACTTATATTTTGTTACTTAAACCATAGAGAATACAAGAGACTGTTTAATGTTTGTTCCTCATTAGTAAAATAACTGCTTAGGCCAGTATTGCACATTGAGACACATAGCTGAATTTGTACACTTGTGGTGTAACTTTCTTTTCATTGCACAGCACAAACATGAACACAAATGTGATAAAGGTGGGACACGTGTGAAAATCCAAAAAGGGCAGTCTGGGACAGATCAAGTTTAGATTTTCCCCCGCCAATCACCTTCTGTTAATTGTGTAACTGACATGATCATTCATGTGATCATAAGGCTCCTTTCACACATGCTGTCCGATCAGGTCCGCCTGTCAGTTTTTCAGGCGGACCTGATCGGACGCTCTATTTACCTATATGGAGCAACGGATGTCAGCGGTGACATGTCCGCTGACATCCTCCGCTATTCGTTCCGGTCCACCCAAATTCAGACGTATGGAGACCCTATTTCCATCCATCTATCGAATCGGATGAAAACGGGCAGGCGGATCCGTTTTCATCCGATCTTCCCATAGAGGAGAGTGGGGATCTGACAGGCCCATCTGCACAGTGAGTGGATGGACCTGTCCTCCGCCTGCTCAGCGGAGATCAACGGATCGATCCCTGCTGAGCAAGTGGAGTTGGTCATAATGGACAAGCCCTGTGTGAAAGGGGCCTAAATTAATTTTATTGTCCTGTGTCTTCACAAGGGAAGTTCTGCACTGTAAATCTACTGGTGAACATGTGAAAAGAGGTTCAGAACTAAGACCCCTTCCACACCAGGGCAGTCCGAGCATTAGCGGTAAAACACTGCTAATTTGCGGCGCTTTACCCCTCGTTATAGCGCCGCTTTGGCGCCGCTATTCGGGCGGCAGCAGTGCTCTTTTAAACCCCCCCACAAGGAGTTAAACAGGGGTAAAAGGGCCGGTTAGCGGCACTTCCGAAGCGGTGTTCAGTGCTTCGGGAGCGCTGCCCCATTGTTTTCAATGGGCAGGGGCGGTGGAGGAGCGGTGAATACACCACTCCAACACCGCCACAAAGATGCGTCTTGCAGGACTTTTTTTACTGTCCCGCAAGTGCACCGCCCCAGTATGAAAGCACTTGAGCTTTCACACTGGGGTGTATTGGGGGGAGTTTTTCAGGCGCTATTTTTTAGCGCAAAAGCGCCTGAAAAACGTTCTGGTGTGAAAGGGGTCTTATATATGTATTCCTAAATACTAATGTTATGTTTCTTACTTTTAAGAAGAAGACCCCGATGATATTGGAAATGCAGATGACATCCTTAAACGTTACCCTACAAAGCTTAGTGACAGACCACATTCTGTGGACACAGTGGCTACAGAGCCATGGATGCGCCCTGGCACATCAGAGACACTTAAGAGATTTATGGCTGGCCAGATGAACCAGGAACAAGCTAACAATGAAAATGCCTTAACCTTCAACTGGCAGGGCCTGTCTACTGCTCATGGGTGACTATCGGCGGTCTAAGGGCTGATGTACTAAGCTGCGATTTGAGACAATCTTTACACTTTCTAGGCTAATCTCTTATTTTTTGGGTCAGTGAAAACCATGCACAATATTTTTTTCTGGGATTTCTCAGATCCAGTCCTTAGCACAGCCCTGTGTGTGTGCCTTTTCGAGATCAAATGTCCATCACTGAAGCACTTTCCTCTTGTTTTTGTTGCTGACGAATGTTACAATTGCGATTAAGGGACAGTAATTTGCTTATTTAAGATAAATTATCAGATATTTTTGTGAAGAAAATTTTAAAGGGAAAATACTCGAGTCGACAATGAACCTTATGGTGTTCTATTCCGTTTGATGCTGCTACCAAGCATGTGTACTTTGCCGCATACCACCATTTACTGGAACTCCAGCCTATGAGCTGTTTTACATGATAAAGGAATTGCCTTTCTGTCTAGTCCTGAGATTTGTAGCGGTCTGTCCCACAGCCAGCCAGGTGGCCTGACTTTTCTGTACTGATGGTAAGCCATGTAGTCATCCTGTCCCCAGTCTGTGATTTTTATAGTGAAGGGGGCTTAACTTAGTTAGGGGTACTAACACTACATAGTAAAACAAATCTTCAGACCCAAGTGTAGAGTCCAATGAAATGTGATTAAATGAATACAGCATACTGACAGTCCAAACCACACAAGGATATGTCAAAACGCAGCTTGCATTTAAAAATAAATGTTCTCTTTCGTTCGCCGCCAGACACAGCGATTCTTAGGACTAAGTGGGTTATACTGCCCACTTCAGGAGTTTACTAGGCAGAACAGGCAGTTTTAACAGCAAAAAAAGAACAGTAACAGACACAGCCCCTCCCAGGGGGCAGTCCCCACTGGCAGATAACCCCACACCCAGCTCCTGCTAGCTCAGTTTTCTCTGCCTAGTGCAAGGGCTCCTGCTTCGCGAGGATCTTCTGTCCCAGGGACCCATCCTGCATCCTGCTTTACCCTCTCTGGCTTTAACGGCCTGGCTGTTGAATCCCAGGTGTTGAGGGATCGAGGGGTCTCGAACTCGGTGATTCCTACCATGTTGGAGGCTTGTAAGGCCACTTCACGTACGATTTACCACCGCACCTGAAAGGCTTACATCGCCTGGTGCGAAGCCAGGGGGGGGTGGAACCCTCGTTCCTTCTCGGTGTCTCGGGTTCTGGTCTTCCTGCAGAAGGGCCTCGACCAGAAGCTGGCGTTGAGCACTATCAAGGGTCAGGTTTCTCTGCATAGTGCAAGGGCTCCTGCTTCACGAGGATCTTCTGTCCCAGGGACCCATCCTGCATCCTGCTTTACCCTCTCTGGCTTTAACGGCCTGGCTATTGAATCCCAGGTGTTGAGGGATCGAGGGGTCTCGAACTCGGTGATTCCTACCATGTTGGAGGCTTGTAAGGCCACTTCACGTACGATTTACCACCGCACCCGGAAGGCTTACATCGCCTGGTGCGAAGCCGGGGGGGGTGGAACCCTCGTTCCTTCTCTGTGTCTCGGGTTCTGGTCTTCCTGCAGAAGGGCCTTGACCAGAAGCTGGCGTTGAGCACTATCAAGGGTCAGGTTTCTGCTCGGGCGATCTTTTTTTCAGCGTCCTTTGGTGACACATTCATTGATTCGTATTTTCATGAAGGGGGTTTGGCATGTCGCCCCCCCAGGTACGGTCACCTTTGGCGCCATGGGACCGCAATTTGGTCCTCTCGGTGCTTCAGAAGCCGCCTTTTGTGAGTATCAGGGAAATCTCTCTGCAGTTGCTTTTGCAGAAAGTGGCTTTCCTGATGGCTATCACATCCGCCCGGCGGGTGTCTGAGTTGGCGGCTCTGTCTTGTAGGTCTCCTTATCTGGTCCTACATAAGGATAAGGCGGTCTTGCGCCCGTCACCTTCTTTTTTGCCAAAGGTGGTGTCATCTTTCCACATCAATGAGGACATTGTCCTTCTATCGCTTGGGGTGCGCCCGTCTCACCCTAAGGAGGTCGCTTTGCACTCCCTGGATGTTGTTCGGGCCCTGCGGGTGTATCTGGCGTCCACAGCCCCCTTTTGGAGGTCAGACGCTCTTTTTGTCGTGGTGGATGGCTCACACAAAGGTTTGGCGGCCTCATCGGCCACTATCTCAAGTTGGATTAGACAGACGGTGTCCCGAGCCTATGCTGTTCGGGGTCTGGAGCCTCCCTTTCCAGTCACGGCTCACTCTTCCAGGGCGATTAGCACTTCCTGGGCTTTTCGACATCAGGCGTCTGTGTCCCAAGTGTGCAAGGCGGCTTCTTGGACCTCTGTGCACACCTTCTCAAAGTTTTACAAAGTTGATGTCTTAGCATCCTTGGATGCTGCGTTTGGCCGCAAAGTTTTGCAGGCAGCCGTGTGAGACATGTGTGGTTCCTCACCGAGGGTTCAGTTGGGTGTAGTTCTGTTGTTGTTCTGTTACCCACCCCTCATTTTTGGCACTGCTTTTGGACGTCCCACTTAGTCCTAAGAATCGCTGTGCCTGTTGACGAACGAAAGAGAAAACGGGATTTTTATGACTTACCGTAAAATCCCTTTCTCTGAGTTCGTCGATAGGCACAGCACCCACCCCTCTGATGTTGCACTGCTTGTTACGAACTGAGCTAGCAGGAGCTGGATGTGGGGTTATCTGCCAGTGGGGACTGCCCCCTGAGAGGGGCTGTGTCTGTTACTGTTCCTTTTTGTTGTTAGAACTGCCTTTTCTGCCTAGTAAACTCCTGAAGAGGGCAGTATAACCCACTTAGTCCTAAGAATCACTGTGCCTGTCAACAAACTCAGAGAAAGGGATTTTACGGTAAGTCAAAAAAATCCAGTTTTTTTTTTTTTTCAAATACATAACATCATGCATTAGTTTATTTTTTTAAATATCTATCTGAAGTGCAGCTTTAACTATATATATATATATATATATATATATATATATATATATATGTATGTATGTATGTATTTTAGCAAACATTATGGCAGATGTTTGCCTGCTTCCGATCTTTAGATGCTGAGATAAGTATTTATAGTGATCAATATTTAAGTTGTGTGGTATCATTTTACTATGATCAGTATTGTAGAAAGAGACATTGCTTCTCCTGCTTCATTTTACACATTCAGCTTCCAAAGCTGGCCATATACATTCAGATTTTCCTTAGATGTCATCTATTAAATCAAAATTGTTACCAATAGTGCGAGAGGCTACCCGATTGGGTAAAAACTGAATATTTTTTTGTTGGGGGGGGGGGGGGGGGGTGGTAAATCAAATTCTTGTTGCTTGTTAAAACCAGAGTTGAAATATCCTTGATGTAAACCTTAGTATTTTCGGCAGGGAAGCTACATATATGCGTCACACTTCCTGTATTTTAACTTCAGGCTCTGTATGATCTAATGGAAGAAGAAATCAGCCAATTACAGTTGCAAGGTAGAGAAATTTTATTTGAGGCCCTATTTACACTTGTGCGACTTGATCCACTACTTTGGTTCGACTTTCATGCCACTTGAGGGACATAGACTTCAATGAAAATATGAAAATTGCACCTTGTCTGTAGCTTTATGGAGCACAAACCATCACATTGGTCAGAGTCACACTCATCCAAAGTCGCATTAAAATTGCATCTAAGTTGCACTGTATAGTTGCAATGGAAATCACACGATTTTGAAGTCACACAAGCGTGAATAGACTGTAAAGGCTGGTATAGAAAATCATAGCTGGGAATATAATTGGTACTAATTGGTTCATGTATCCATTATCTTTTGTTTATCACAGCTGTACTCTTCCTTCAAAGTGAACTTGCCATGTTCACCGATGTGTAAAAACTAACATCTCAGCCAGTTCATTTGTGTTGGGAGAGTACACTGGATGTTAGGCTCATGATATACAGGGTATAGACATTTCACAAGCTAGCTACGTTTATGCCACAATTGCATTAAAGTGGTTGTAAACCCTTGCATACAGTATAGACAGGGAAGTGACTGGTCTCGGGTGACGCACATGAAACACATTCTCACCAATAAATTGTATCATCTGCAGCCCTCTCTTGTCTTCAGCCCCATGAAGAACACGTTTTACACAACATTTCTGAGCTCTAGAAGGCAGGAGTTGGGGATTTGCTGTCACACACTACACCGCATAGAGAGGAGAGTGTAATCTGAAACCTGAGTGGAAGGAATGGACATTTCTTTCTCTATCCCTCTCCCCCTTGAGGCTTTCAATCACCGTGTGTGTGTGTTATTTCCTGGGATTGTCTGATGTCAGCATAGACCAGGGTTTCTCAACCAGGGTTCCGTGGAACCCTAGGGTTCCTCCAAAGGTTGCTAGGGGTTCCTTGAGCAATGGTCAATTTTTACCTCTCAGATAAATTCCCAATAATACTATTCATCTTTTTAGCGATCTGTAAGGGATAATTCTTCCCAATGACCACAAGTGTAAGGAGCATTCTTCCCATTTACCATTAC
Organism: Glandirana rugosa; assembly: GCA_018402905.1. Classification (NCBI taxonomy): domain Eukaryota; kingdom Metazoa; phylum Chordata; class Amphibia; order Anura; family Ranidae; genus Glandirana; species Glandirana rugosa. The sequence continues at coordinate 3,331,095 of BLSH010117941.1, read as the reverse complement.
ACTAATGCAGTGGTTCTCAACTCCGGTCCTCCGGCCCCCCCAACAGGGCAGGTTTGCAGGATAACTGAAATACATCACAGGTGATATCATTTGCTGCTCAGTGATTGCAGTATTCTAGTCTGCATCTCCCCAAGGTAATACTTAAAATCTGGCCTGTTGGGGGGGCCCGAGGACCGGAGTTGAGAACCACTGCACTAATGTATCATGAGTTGTAGATTTTAATTTTTTAGCAGGGGTTCCCCGAGACCAGAGAATTATTTTAAGGGTTCCTCTGTGTTGAAAAGGTTGAGAAAGGCTGGCATAGACTGTCAGAAGTGAGTCATGCAGATAGTAGAGGAATGGCAGAGCGGACAGATCAAGCCAAGTACATACTATAGAATGGTGTGCTTTGTTCATTTTTCATATCAGAGGTTTACAACCACTTTAAGCTCCACTCCTTGCCGTTCCAATTTATTTTATGACAACAAATTGACAGATGATCTGACCCTTCAAACTCTAAAAACTAAACACAAATTCAGCTGAAGTTTGATTTTAACTTCTATATACAGCATTGAAAGTCTAAACGTAAATTTAGCTATAAGGGCTCATGCACACAGGATGTTTTTACAGCTGCTGTTAGGGGTGTCTGACTTTTTTTTTTAATTGCCTCTAAACGCCCCTCCATGTTAGCCTATGTGTCCATGCACACATAAACTGTCAGAGGTGGTTGGAGGCATAAGCACTTAGGGGCAGTAGAAAAAAACTACAAGCTTGTGTGTGCAGGAGCAGAGGCAGTTGTGCTGTAAAAATGAAAGATGCCCAAAATGGCACTAAATGCATCTAAACACTGTAACAAGCTGTTAGTCGTTTTTAGGCATTTTTACATTATAGGGAGTGTTTTTACTGAAAAAAAGCAAAAAAACACCCATAAACACTATTCAAAAAAACAGCTAACAGCGTGTTTTTAATGCAACTTTTTCCTGGCAGTATTGCTGGCGTTTTTAAATGTCCTGTGTGGCCTAAAGGTTCAGTCCTACCTGTGCTGAATCTACAATATAACATAATGAGGAGGATGTCATGACAAAGGAAAGGTGTGCTTTGCTAACAGAAGGTAAACACTTGTTTAGTAATATACACTATAAAGTACCTAAAAGATCAGATTTCCTAGCCTCATATCCATGATAATTAAAGTATTATTTTTACTTATTTGGGTAAAATGTAGAGCTGCAAAAGAAATAGATATTTTGCCAGAGCTCTGCTACCTTATGGATAAACTCCTTGATTATCAGACCTGTCTGCCAGTCACCTTGGCATTACATTGCTCAGCCACTTAACAACAGCTGTACCCTTCACCTTCCCTCCCTTGGAGCATTGTCAGCAGCCCGCATAAATGTCATCATCCACAAGGTTTCCATTACTTATTGAAATGATTTGCAGTTAGATATATGAATAAATAGCCAGTCAGCTCATTCTGGACCATAAGTGGATGGTATAATGAATTCAGCTCCTGTAATCAAAGACTGGTATAAGTGAATTGTAATAGTCTTTTATAACACCACACTAGGAGCCCTGCATGGCTCTACAAATGTGGCATTGTTTGTAGCCTGGATTGCATTCATCTTCTTTCATGTTTCCTAACATAGTGTCTTCTCAGTTTATGTAGCATTGCGTGTGGTTGTACTTGTAGAAACCTCTGTATTTGCAGTGTTGTGGTCTGGCTCAGTGGCTGTGCTCATGCATAGGTGTTATACTGCCACCAGAGGTACTTACCTTCTATAAGGGAATGTATGCTGTACTGAATTGGACTTCCTGCCAGGTGGAACAGCAGCTTTAAAAAGTGCTTCTGGTTGCATTAGAATTCATCTTCTAATGCTTCCTGCACTGTCAGTATATTTTGGTCCCCCCCCCTGTGGTAGGCAGATGTGTTTTCATAGAGCGTAATAGACACATACTTTGATATTCTCAGTGCTCTGTAATCTTGTAAATCTAGACATGTTTGCTAAAATCTCTGCAGTATATGTTAGAGATTGGGACGGAGAATGGAGTCCAGAATTCATGTTTTTATTTTAAGGCAGACATGGCTCTTTAACACTTTACATACTAATTTCTTGGGGAGTCTGTGAGTCCTTATAACATGCGTATTGCAGATGTAGCCATTTATTATGATGATTCAATACTATTCATATCTCAGAATAGGGCATCGCTGCAGCATTAAATACTGGTTGATGCATAGGCTGCATGAGCCATGCTGGTAATAGAATTCAGTAGTGAATGGATTGCCTCAAGCTGCTCAACTCTGCTTTTCAGCACCCATAGACATGAGAGGATGTCATTCCAATAAACTGGGATGTTCACATTTATATTTCACTCGCCGGAGAGCTGTTCCGAAGTACATTAATGCCTGCCAACCAATCAGAACCATTTTAAGGGATAACCTCGAGACCTCATTCATTGATAAAGCTGACTGACCCCATATAATATTTTTATACATTCCAGATCTTCCCCTCTGTATGCAGAGCTGGCTTCAGACAATGGTTGGAAAGGCAGAAATTGTATCTATAATGGGTGGGCACCCTCTGTACAAGAAAGAGTAAATTCCATATGAAGATCATGGGGGTGAAGGCACATTGTTCTTTTAGGGAACACATTGCCAGATATGCTAGCTCAGTGTTTGGTGGCAAATGAACAATACAGGTCTGATGTTGACGTTAAGTTGGTTTACCCTCAGCCTTTATTGAAACTGATTGGCTGTTCTTAAGAGACAGTATGATAGTGTCATTGATTGTGTTCACTTGCAGCGTCAAGTAGTCCATGTTCCTGTCACCATGACATAAATATCCTCTGAGGTCTATGGGTGCTGTTCATAGAGCAATACTGTAATGTCTGAGATTTCCGGTCTCATATACTTGAATGTTCAATAGACACAAAGCTGTAAGACATGATCTATACATTTAGATGTGTATAAAGTAACTTTTCCGAACAGACTGCAGCATTTGCTGACTATAACTAGATGACTCATAAGCTAAAGTTAGCTTCATGAATCGATTTAACTGAAAACCGTTCCACAGCTCATTTGCCTTTCCTGTGCACTGAATCTTTTTGTTTTTGTAATATTTTGTTGACTGGAAGTATATTGTAATGAAGTATGTTTTTTAACTTAATAAAAGTATATTTTTAATGAAATTGTTGTTGCCTTTAAAATCACTACTGTAACAACGTTCTTGCCCATTCACACTGGTGCATTGGATTAACTAGCTATAAAACAGACATTTAGATGGATGTCCGAGTCTGGACGCAATCATCCACAGGTAAAAGCTCGGTGTACGGCTACATAGCTGTGGCCTCTGTCAGCCTCTCATTAGTTTATATAGGCTGATTGTCCATTGCTATTCGCATGCCTTGGTTATTACACCACAAGATCTGCAACTAGAATCCAGAGAATGCAGCTATCCAGCTGTGTGAAGAAGGCCTTATGCTGCCATGGAGCAGGAAATATTCAGAATGGTGAGTTAAAGCATATGTAAAACCTCGCGATTTTAAATGACCCATTCAGTTTAAAATAGAAATGAAGGGCAACACGTATGTGTGTGTATGTATATATATATATATATATATGTATGTGTGTGTATGCACAACGGGAAGTAAA
>BLSH010117941.1:3311006-3324097 GCA_018402905.1 Glandirana rugosa | reverse complement strand
TGCGTCATTTCTGATCGCCGCTATAAACAAAAGAAGAGCGACAATTTTGCAAAAAAACCCAAATTTCTTACTTTTTCCTAAAATACAAATCCAAAAAAAAAATATAAAAAAACATTTTTTTTCACCGTTTTTGGCCGATTTATATTCTTCCTCATATTTGCGATAAAAAAAATCGCAATCGGCGTTTATTGATTGGTTTGCGCAAAAGTGGTCGCGTTTACGGATGATGAGAATTCATTTTGGGGTTTTTTTTTTTTTACTAAAAATGGCGGCGATCTGCGATTTTTTGCGGTACTGCGATATTGCAGCGGACATGGAACGTTTTGACACTTTTTTGGGACCATTGGCATTTATACAGCGATCAGTGCTATAAAAATGCACTGATTACTGTGTAAATGCCATTGGCAGTGAAGGGGTTAACCTGCAGGGGGTGCGCTAAGGGTTAACTATGTTCCCTGGGCGTGTTCTAACTGTATGGGGGACTGCCTATCTGGGGAAGGGAAGCGATCACAGCCTTCATGTACAGGAAGGCTGTGATCACAGCCCTTCCCCCTCACACAGAGCGGAGGTCCGTGTTTACATACACGGACCTCCGCTCATTCGCTCCGGGGGGGGGCATCGCGGGTGGCCGGCGGCAATCGAAGCCGCCGCACCGGCTCCCTGGCCCCCCCTGGACACAGTGAGCGCGCGGGCGCGCTCACTATACACGTTCCCGCAGCCGCCGTCGTATGACGGCGATTTGCGGGAACGAGCCACTTTGCCGCCGTCAGATGGCGGTCGGCAAGTGGTTAATGGCTGTGTGTTGAGTTATTTTGAGGGGACAGCAAATTTACACTGTTATACAAGCTGTACACTCACTACTTTACATTGTAGCAAAGTGTCAGTTCTTCAGTGTTGTCACATAGTGAGCATAATTCGTTCCGGAAACATGCTTGTAATCCAAAGCACTCTTATATCAGAGCAAATTTCCCCATAAGAAATAATGGAAACGCGGATGATTCGTTCCACAACCATTTATTCATAAGTCAGTTTATAGTCCATATAAAAATCTTATAGCAATGTGATAGGTTGTGTAACCATAAAATGTCCATCCAGAGTTGGCCACCTCCACAAGGGGATTAGAAGCAAAATCCATCAGGAGCTACAGAGTATAAAAGAGAAGAGAGGCGCCCCTAAGTGTAGCAATATGGTTACATTTAACAAAACTTGCATGGTTAACGATTAAAAGAGGCACATCTAACTATGCAGGCATCCGTGGTAAAGCTCTCCACATAGACCACCCTCCACACCGCCGGCTCTCACCGATGTCAGTCTGCAATTGTGACCAGGAAGACTACCCTGCAGTTGAGCGATCTGAAAGCAAGGCTTGAAGCACTCGTGAAGTGCAGTATGGAAGGGATGACGTTGATGGTGGTGCTGAGGGTGGTCTATGTGGACATCTTTACACCGGATGCCTGCATACTTAGATGTGCCTGTTTTAATTATCAATCATGTGAGGTGCTAAATCTTGTACCTTCAGCACAGCTAAAGAACTGATCATGCTGTGCTCTCATGCCTAGTGTGGTCAGTTTTTGATAGGAAAGCAGAGGGACTGGCAGGAACACTAGGGATTTCACACAAAGGAAGGGATACAATGAACAGGATACTTTTTTTTTTTTTTTTAAATACAAGTACATGGTACAGCAGGCACATATCAGGAATATGAAATGATGGCTTTAGAAATTCTTTAACCCACACAAGTCTTGTGTTATCTACCAAAAGGTAGATAAGGTATTTTGAGGAAATATTTAGCATATTCTAGGAAAGAGGAGTGTTTCCTATAATAACATGTCAGATTCTATGCATTGCATTATGCAAAAAAAAAAAAAAGGAATGAAAGAAGAGTGTCGCTTTAAAGTGTTTGTAAACTCGTGACAACCACTTTAACCTACAGGTAAGCCTAAAATAAGGATTACCTGTAGGTGCCCTGCATATCTCCTAAATCTGCACAGTTTAGGAGATATACAGTGTACTGCTGTTGCCGACGTCATTTCTGCACATGCGCAGTGAAGAAACGGCCTCCTTGCCGTTTCTTCACTGTGATTGTGCCGTGACTGGCGGCTCCTGTGCGCATGCCCCTCTTCCTTCCGGGGTCGCGGCTCTGTGACTGGCCGGATTCTAGGCCCCAGAAGAAAGAAGGGCTGAAGATGGACGCTGCCTGCACAGGGGACATCGCAGGCTTCATTTGCAGGTAAGTGACACATAATGGGCTACTATGCTATGCATAGTAGCCCATTATGCATCTACTTTGCAGGGGAATAATATTGAGAAAGTAAACCCCATCAGAGTTTACTTCCACTTTAAGCAAATCTAGACAAGTGAGCTAATACATACAGCATACATAAAAATGGAACATTCACGTAAAATACCTTAACCGGTTCCTGACCGCGTAACGCATATTTACTGCGGCAGCGTAGTGCGAATCGCTGTCTGTAAATGGCAGCTCGCGCAGCAGTGCACTCTCATGCCCGCTGCACTCTGTAGGAGCGTGCCCACAGCTCGGGCACACCCGATGTCCGCCAGTGAGCCACAATGTCCTGGCAGAGAGAGAGAGAGAGAGAGAGAGAGAGCTGGAAACCGCCGATGTAAACACTGCGGTTCCCCACTCTATCAGTGGGCATTTAAAAGATCTACTGATCCCTGTCACTGGGATCAGTTAGATCTCTTATGCCCATGGTAGCCCAGCCCCCTCACAGTTAGAACACGCCTAGGGAACACAGTTAACCCCCAGATCGCCCCCTTCAGGTGTTACCCTTCAATGCCAATGACATTTATACAGTAATCAGTGGATATTTAAATTTCTGATCGCTGTATAAATGTCATTGGTCCCAAAAAAGTGTCAAAAATGTCCAACATGTCCGCTGCAATATCAAAGTCCCGATAAAAATTGCAGATAACCACCATTACCGGTTAAAAAAAAAAAAAAAAAAAAAAATTGTAAAAACACCAGAAATGAATTCTTATGGTTTGTAAACACGGCAACTTTTGCACAAACCAATTAATAAACGCTGATTGCGATTTTTTTTTGCCAAAAACATAAGGAAGAATATAAATTGGCCAAAACTGGTGACTAAATTTCAATTTGTGAATAGGTATATCCAAACTATAGCAGCGCTGACAATAAATAAAAATGTGACCACTGATGCAATAACATAGATTCACGCTGGTCATATAAATGATGAACTCTTATTTAAAATCACTGCTGAATAAGTCCAATAAGTTCCACTTTATATATTTCTTCATTCAGTGTCTCCACTATAATGTTCACTCTTGACTCTTCATCACTCATTAGGACTCGCACTTACCGGAGGGTGTTGCTTTGCATTCTCATGCTCGGCTCAATAGGCTGTTTTATTTATCCACAGATGCACCAATCTTTCTCCTCCAATTTCTTATAGTTGTTCCTGAGTCTCGTCCTTATCTTTCCTCTCCCAATCAGACTCACATCCTATCAAGACACCTGTGTGTTCAGCAGAGGGGGATTGTCATATTGTGACTCCAAATTATGTGTCACCAAACTTATCCTCTTCCTCCCGACCTTAGGGGAGGAAGTGATTACCCCTTGATAGGATGGGAGTCTGATTGGGAGAGGAAAGATAAGGACGAGACTCAGGAACAACTATAAGAAATTGGAGGAGAAAGATTGGTGCATCTGTGGATAAATAAAACAGCCTATTGAGCCGAGCATGAGAATGCAAGGCAACACCCTCCGGTAAGTGCGAGTCCTAATGAGTGATGAAGAGTCAAGAGTGAACATTATAGTGGAGACACTGAATGAAGAAATATATAGTGGAACTTATTGGACTTATTCAGCAGTGATTTTAAATAAGAGTTCATCATTTATATGACCAGCGTGAATCTATGTTATTGCATCAGTGGTCACATTTTTATTTATTGTCAGCGCTGCTATAGTTTGTTTATACCTATTCACAAATTGAGATTTATATGGTTTATAGTTAATAGCGGCTGCTATTCGTAATATTGACTCATATACGCCTCGAATTACCATTAGGCGCGGTGGATAGATCCTATCAGTGGGAGTGTTTCATTTATTTTTGGGATCTGGTGTATGGTGACTAAATTTGTTTTTTTATATATATTTTTTTTTGATTTGTATTTTAGCAAAAAGTAAGGAATATTGTTTTTTTTGCAAAATTGATCTTTTTGTTTATAGCGGTGATCAGAAATTATGCAGAGGTGATCAAATAGCACCAAAAGAAAGTTCTATTTGAGGGGAAAAAAGGATGCCAATTTCATTTGGGTACAACGTCGCACGACTGTGCAATTGTCAGTTAAAGCGACGCAGTGCCGAATCGCAAAAAGTGCTCTGGTCCTAACATGGGAAATCTTTCTGGGGTGAAGTGGTTAATCTAAATTTTCTGTAATCCATTGCATAAACCACACACACCACCTCACAGGGATACTGAAATGAGTTGTAAAGGCAGGTTTTTTATCATAATGTATATGTATTAACCGATTGCCGACCCGCTCACACAGATATACTGCGGCAGGTCGGTTCTCTTGCGTAAATCAACACATGCATATGTCGGCTCGCGCAGGCGCGGCGTGCACTCGCTTCATGCCCGACGCGTGCCCACGGGTCAGGCGGACTCTAAGACCACCGGTGACCCGCGATCGCCTGTTAGAGAGGAAGAACGGGGAACCGCCGATGTAAACACGGCCGTTCCCTGTTCTGACAGTTGGCATGACAGAGATCTACAAATCCCTGTAATCGGGATCAGTAAGATCTGTCATACCCTGGCCTGCCCAGCCCCCATACAGTTAGAACACACACAGGGAACACAGTTAACCTTTTTTTTTTTAGCCGTGATCGCTGCATAAATTTTATTGGTCCCAAAAAAAAAGTGTCAAAAATGTCCGATCTGTTCACCGAAATATTGTAGTCCTGCTAAAAATCGCAGATCACTGCCATTGCTAGTAAAAAAAAAAAAGTCGTGAAAACACCATAAATGAATTCTCATAGTTTGTAAACAGGGCTCTGTGTCTCAATGGATACACGGAGCTGACTCGGCTCGGGTGCCCCCATAGAAGGCTGTGGGGGCATTCGATAGGAGGAAAGGGCCAGGAGCAGCAAAGAGGGACCCGAGAAGAGGAGGATCCAGGCTGCTCTATGAAAACCAACTGCACAGAGGAGGTAAGTATAACATGTTTGTTCTTTAAAAAAAAAAAAAAATAAGACTTTAGTATCACTTGAAGCCTGCATTGTACAGTACAAATCACATTGCTCTAGCAAAAGTGCGCTCATGCAGAACCAGGGTTTGAATCAATTTAGCTACTGGGCAAGAGTGATAAACTCATAATGAATTCCATCCGCAACTGCCTGAGATATCTTATTCACACACATCACCTGATAGGGCATGCTGGGAAAACCACGAGCAGACTGAAACACTTTTGTGGTCTCCTTTCAAGTACACCAATCATCCCTAAGAAGTGTCTGCACATACTTACAAACATGCCCTAAAAGTTTGAAAAGCCACTTTATTATGCCAAGCCTGGAGAAAGCTAGCCATCCCCTCTGAGTAATTTATTATGGTTGTAGCACTACCCCTGAAGGAGCTGCTGGCATTCAGGCCTATTTCCTCCACACAGCACCCACAGCCAGGCAACAGGAATATTCCACACTTTCCAAATGACTCCAGAAAACAGTCTAGGGGTTTTGGTTTAAGTTGTTTATTTTAAAATTAATGAAATTGGATAGGGATTGGGGTACATGGGATACCCAGAACTTGAAGAACTATACATTCCAAACCGCAAATAAGGACCTGCTAAAGTCTCTGCTTATTCTAATCCAAACTGTAAAACTGCACATCCCCAGAGATTGGTGGAAACTGCATAAATATTCAGGTTGCTGCCCACTAAGTCCTAGAACCATCCAGAGAGTTCTAGAAGATAGGGGGAGGTAACAGAGCCACAACCTTTGAAGCACTGCACAGCCTTCTAAACACATTAACGCTTGCTCCTCTGCCTACAGGGGAGCCAAACTAAATTTACCTATACTAGCAATGGTGAGAGTGCTACACAGTGATGGGCCAATAGGTGTTCAGGCAGAGAGGGGAATACTGTTGGTAGGTGACTTGATTACTAGAAGGGTGGACAGAGTAATCTTTCACAAAGTCCAGAACCACCAGTTTGCTATTTCCAGGACTCTTGGGTCTTAAGCATTGTGGATGGGGTTGACAGATTGTTGGGTGGGACTGGAGAAGACCCAGCTGGCATGATACACATTGGTACAAATGGAAAAATTAGAGGAAGATGGAGTTTCCTTAAAACAAATTAGAGAGAGACTTAGGTACCAAATTAAGGAAAAGGGAGTATTTTCAGAAATAATTCCTGTTCCATGAACCACACCAGAGAGGAAACGGGAACTTGTAGGAAGGAGGGTTTTTAGGGTTCCCGGAGAACTGGGCTGACTTTTTGGTTAATTACTGGCTCTACTGTAGGAATGAACTGTATCTAAATGAAGAGGGTGCAGCTCTGTTGGAGGAAAATATTTACATGGCTGGAGGAGCTTTCGCTAGTCTCTAGGGAGGTGAGATCAGAAAAGAACATGCCATATGGAGTGCAAGAGTCTGCAGGGGAACAGAATATAGAGGGAGGGGTGGAAAAGTGGGGGAGCCTGCGAGAAAATAACATCACCTAAGTCCAATACAAAAAGAGCAGAGGCATCAAATAAGTAATAAAATAATATTAAATGCAAAATTAAAAAGTGTTCACAAATGTAAGAAGCCTGGCAACAAAATGGATGAACTAGAACGTCTGTTATTTGAGGAGCATTAACTTTGTGGTAATATTGGAAACCTGGTTGGAAAGCTCACAAAACTGGGCAAGAAATGTTGATGGGTAAATTCTCTTTCAGAACTGACAGAAGAGGTGTGTATATGTGAAGAGCAATCTGAAAGTGACTTTGAGAGAGGATATTACTAAAGAGAACTGTGATTGTGCAGCGTCATTATGGCTGGAGGTTCCATAAGAGTGCAACAAATAAATTACTTGTGAGCGTTATCCCCCCTAACAAAGGATGAGGAAGAGTCTCAGCTCCTTTCACAGATTGAAATGGCTGGGAAGCAGAGCAACGGTATTATAGGCAAATTTGATTAACCCGATACTGACTGGGCAAATAGAAGTGCAGAGTCAGCAAAGGCTTACTGTTTCGTAAACTTACTGTTGGACAATTTCATGGATCAGATGGTGGAAGCCCCAACAAGGAAAAACGCTCTGTTGGATCTATTAATTTCACGGAGCTCATTACAGATGTGCAAGTTAATGACAACTTGGGTAATAGTGATCATGATGTAGTAATAACATTTGCCGTATGTTACAGGAAAGAGGAGCATGTTGGTATGACAAGAACTGTACATTTCAAAAAAGCTAACTTCAATAAGCTGAAATCCATACTGCATGACACCAAATATTTGCAACAAAAATCACAAAGCAAAGAGTGCTTTAACCACCTCAATAGTGGACATTTTAACCCCCCTCCTGCCCAGGCCTATTTTCAGATTTCAGCGCTGTCAAACTTTGAATGACAATTACTCAGGCATGCAGCACTGTATCCAAATCAAATATTTATCATTTTGAGAATGCCGTGTAGGTTTTTAATAGTTATTGATTTACAAGAAACATAGTAATAGTTTTTTTTATCAATTATGTTAGTGTATAAGTAATAAGGATGGTCGCCAGCCTACACACCCCAAAGGGTACCTGGAGAGGATAGGCATGAATGTTTAAAATACTTTTCCCTTGTAATGACTACTGAAGCTTTTGTAAGCAAAATTAGTATGGGGATTACCCCATCCTTGATGGGTACCACGCAGACCACGGCTCTGGACCTGTAAAGGTCCCTGGGGCTAACTACATGTGATGCACTACATGCCAAAGGTTGCGCCTACAGCAGGACCCAATGGATATTAGCCACATGATAGACTGGCCTTGCTTCTTCCATCTAGCAGCATTCAGGTACGATCCCACAAGGTTCTGCCTGGACTCCTTGTCCATTGATCTGGAGGCTACAGTAGAAGCCACAACAGCTATGGTGCAGAAGGAATCTTTGCAGCAGAGTCATCTTGTTAAAAAAAATTAACATAGAGGGAGAGAGAAACCTCCATAGAAAGAAGGCAAGCATCTCTCAGTAGAGAGTAGTCGTTACAAAGTTGGTAGGGTTGAATAAAGACACCCAGACATCCTGTGTGTGTGTGTTTATGTCACTACCATTTTCAATATCTCTATACAATGTGTTCACTGAGCAACACAGCTACGTTTTTTTTTTTAAATTTATCTACACTCCCTGCCTACATCAAACTGTGGAAAGGAGTTCCACATTCTTACCACTCTAACGTTAAAGAGCCCCTTATGCAGTTTAAGATTAAATGGCTTCTTGCCAAACTCCATTATTAGGCTGTGTGTCTTCTTTAGAGACCTTAGGGTAAATGGTTACCTCGTTATGCTAGAATAAAGGTTTGGATATCACAATCTTATCCCATTTTAAGCGTCTCTTCTCCAAGCAGTAGTTGTTTAAGGTTTGTAGTTGTTCCTTATAACGGAGGTCCTCAAACTCGCTTATCATCTTTGTTGCCCTTCTCTGGACTCTCTCCAGTTCAAGAACACCCGTCTTAACCACTTCAGCCCGGAAGGATTTCACACTTTAGGACCAGAGCACTTTTTGCAATTCGGCACTGCGTCGCTTTAACTGACAATTGCATGGTCGTGCGACGTTGTGCCCAAACAAAATTTGTGTCCTTTTTTCCACAAATAGAGCTTTCTTTTGGTGGTATTTGATCACCTCTGCGTCATTTCTGATCGCCACTATAAACAAAAGAAGAGTGACAATTTTGCAAAAAAAACAAAATGCACTGATTACTGGGTAAATGCCATTGGCAGTGAAGGGGTTAACCTGGAGGGGGCGCTCTAAGGGTTAACTGTGTTCCCTGGGCATGTTCTAACTGTATGTGGGCTGCCCTGGCTGGGGGAAGGGAGTGATCACGGCTTCCATATACAGGAAGCCTGTGATCACAGTTCTTCCCCCTCCAACAGAACGGAGATCCGTGTTTACTTACACGGACCTCCATTCTTTCACTGCGGGGGGGCATCGCGGGTAGCCGGCAGCGATCGAGTCAGCCCTACCCGCTCCTTGGCCCCCTAGAACACAGTGAGGTCGCTCGCTCACAGTGAGGGATGTCGCAGTCACCGTCATATGACGGCGGTTTGTGATATCAAACCACCTTGTCGCCGTCAGACTGCGGTCAGCAAGTGGTTAAAAAGGCTAGTGACCAAAAATGGATGACATACTCAAGATGTGGTCAAGTTTTCTAAAATTATAGAATCATAGTTTTATCTCATCACCTATGGACACTAACAAAAACAGCTAAGAGGGAGAGGGGGTACATAGGGGATGCCCCTGCTGCCTTCTTTTTTGCCAGTGTCCAATCACCTGAGGGTAGCTTTATATAAAACAATCATAATGATTAAATGTTCAGTTTTCCATACTGTACGACTAAGAAAAGGATTTTACGTAAAGTCAGCAATCCTATTTTTTTGTACTCACTGTAAAATCCTTTTCTTGGAATCCATTGAAGGACACAGGAAGTCTTCATCCTTCAGGATGTCCAAAAGCAGTCCAACTGAGGGGTGGGCAAAACAGCAAACAATCACTAACATGTCCAAACTAACAGAAAACGGGGGACTTCCTGCAGCTCAAAGAGCTACTCTGAAGGACCTGGCATCAGATGAGGCAGTAGTGTCCAACTGGTAGAAATTAAACATGCGAACAATGGTCCTAGTGACAGCCTTACATACAGTATCTGGTAAATGGTTGCCTGATGCCGAAAAGCCCAAGAGACACTCACAGACCTAGTAGAGTGAGCATTAATATGAAAGGGGCAACCCTTTGAACAATGGTTTGTCTAAACCACAGAGATGGTACAATGAGAAGTGGGAGTGTCCTTTCAGGGGCCATCTGGAATGAAAAAAAGTTAATTGGTCTTCATAAAAGAAGCAGTAGTTCACACAACCTAAACCACACCCAGACCATGGAGAAAAAAATTCCCTCTAATGAACCAAGCTGGACAAAGAGGCTAGAGAACATTGTCCTGGTTAGGCCTCATGCACACAGGATGTTAAAAAAACGTTCTAAAAACATCAGTATCTTTGTAGTGAGGTTTTCAGCTTTTTGCACTAGTGTTTTTGAGCAGTAGCCAAAACCGATAGAGAGCTGCGTTTTTGCACGTTTCAGCGTTTTTATAGCTGAAAAATGTCTCTCAGAACCCACTAGTCTTCAGGTTTTTTACAGCTCAAAAACGCCCCAGCTAAAAACAGTTGATAACAGCCTATGTGTGCATGAACACCATAGGATAACATGATGGGGAGTTTACTGACTGTAGGAAAAATATATGAAGCTAAAAACAGCAGCTGCAAAAATGTCCTGTGTGCATGAGGCCTTAAGGTGAAAGGCAGAGACTATCTAGGTTTAGCCTGGGCCCTGACACGACCTTGTCCCTATGTAACAAAAGGGTTCTTTGCAAGATAGGGCTGCCAGTTCAGACACTTATTGTACCTTGTAGAGGTGATCGCTACAAGGAAACTACCATAGGAGTGCAATGTCTCTAATATGTTCAATTTGCAGGAAGGAGAAGATCAGTTCCACTGAGAATCTACTGGGAAAAAAAGCACCAAGACTCACACCATATGAAGTAAGCATTCCATGACTAATGGTAGACCTTGTGGAAAGTGGACTTCTTAGTCTTAAGCATTGTAGGAATCACAGATTCAGAGATGCCCCTGTCTTTTGGAACCTGGGCATCAACAACCATGCTGATAAAACCAGAGAATGCAAAGTAGTCTATTAGGGCCAACTGTACATCTGCTAGAAGTCTTACTATATTTACCTAAGCCAATCCAGAGCAATGAGCATTACTGGAATGCCCTTCATCTTGATCTTGTTGAAAAGACTAGGGAGAAGTTTCAGGGGCGGCATAGATAAGAGTGTACTAGTCCCATGGCGCCATCTGAGCATGCACTGCTTCTGACAGTGGATACTTACACCTTGATACAAACCTGTGCAGGTTGTTGTTGAACCTGAAAGGCAAGAGGTCCACATCCAGTGTCCCCACTTGTGACACAGGTCCTCCAGGTGTAAAGACCACTCTCTCAGGTCCAGGAGCTGATGACTGAATATGTTTGCCTGCCAGTTGTTCACACCTAGAATGTACACAGCTGATAAGGCCTGGAATGAGAAGTTATGCCCAGGACAGGATAAATTGTGCCTCTCTTGCAACAGCTGGGCTTCTAGTTCATCCATGGTGTTTGACTGAATCCAGATCTCATGACGGTTTGGCAAGAGAAAACTGGACATGCCTGACAGTATTCAGCCCACAAAAATGCAGTGAGCCCAAAACAGGTCAGCTAAATGAAATTCTGGCAGATCTTCAGTTATTTTTCTGTACTCCCATGGCCTTTAAATGGATAAAGCCTGGGGAATGTGCATGTATTGCAGAGATGTACTGTATATGTTTTTTTTTTTTTGCACTTACATATGCTTAAAATACTTATTCTGGGTCAGTGATTTAAAATAATGAAGAACTTTGATCAATGAACTGCTTTCCAAAACAGTTACATTCAAAGCATGCCATAAATGATATCTATCACAAGTACTTTTGCTCTTAAACTGTCAAGCCATCAAATAGCTGGTGTCATAACTGATCACATGTCCAACACCATGCCAACGGCAGCTTCCTTAGCTGCAAAGGAGAGGAGGACTTAGTTCTACTTTAGAGTATCAGAGTAAAAGTTGGTGTGTTGGTTTTTTATATTGTAGAGATGATCTTCCACCTTCCTTCCCTGATTTCCTTGTGCAGCACACAAAAAAAGCCATTGGGCATCCAATTTGACCCTTGATGTCTGCCCCCCTAAAAGTGGACCTCTCGCCACCTATGTTCACTTTCACGAAGGGGTTTGTCAAGGAACAGTAATAAAGCAATTGACTCAGGACTGGTGCTACTCCCCTTGGCCAGCTCTCCCCTTTCTCCTTCATTGCTTAGCACCCATTCTTTTTTTACACCATTCTCTTCTCTACTTTTTCCTACTCTGCCTTCTTCTTTCACTTAAATTCTGTATGCCATATGTGAAATCTCCACTGAATCACGTCACTCGTATTGAATCCCTTGTTAACTGTCTTTTGGTTTGGTGAACTGTTTTGCAGCACATTGCCTGGTTATGGGCAACTTTGCCTATGTCACGCATATGAAATGCTTTGTTTTGCCTCTTCTTTGCTTTTGTCAACTGTTCTCAAAGAATTCAATAAAAACGTATTCAAGAAAGAAAACGGTGTTAATGAATATTTAGGAACTTTCATCATGGTATGTAAAAAAAACTAGCCCTACTACCTTCTATAGTTCCTGTGCTTTCAGAAAATGTATGGTTGGGGAGGAAGGGGTTGTTTTTTTGCAAACTTTCAAGGCTGCGACATGCAAGTGAAAAATAGCAAATTGGTCTGTCCAAAACAATGGTCACTTGGATCAAAACGGCAGCATGCCACAGTACTAGAATAGGAAACAAAAATCACAGCTATGCAAAACTTCATAAAAGGTAAAAAAAATTATCTGCCTGGTATTAAGCTTTTCAGATGGAAAAAACTGCTAATGGGTCAGAAGTCATCCACATGCTCCCTGATACACAAGAAGGGCATCAGGACTCTGTCTTGGTTTGCAATGATGAAAGAAAGTAGTAACGTTTGGTTCTGTCTCAGGACTACGGGAAGAACACATAGTCCCTCGTACACCTACTGAAGACTGGGTAATCGTCAAAAAAGGTAGACTTTTCGAATTATGGTCCGTCTATTAAAAAAAATGGAAAATACTTCAAAACGTATCGACACTAAAAACAAAGGATAAGATCATGACACCGTACGACGGCAAAACTAGGTTCACTGGTAACAAAACCTGTCTGGTTAAACGATAAAAAGTGAACGTACAGCGTCGGAACTTTCAAACGTTTTTTTGTTGGGGAAGGAGGGGTTGGTATGTAAAAGACTTTCGTGT
>BLSH010117941.1:3297788-3310524 GCA_018402905.1 Glandirana rugosa | reverse complement strand
ACTTTGTTAAAAGATAACACTAATCTTTTATATTACAGACCTGCACATCTGTACATGTTTTACTTCACAGATGTCTAAAAGTTCTTTGATTAACAGAGTGCAACATAAAATAGCAACATCCGATTTCTTGTACTCTTCTTGGTGGTATGGGCTTAATTCTTCCATCCTAAAGGATTAGTAAGGAGAGGTGAATTCGGCCATTCAGCCCCTTTATAGATCAGAGATTTCACAAGTTCTATATGGCGCAAATGGGTTTCATGTTCTCCCCTCATCTGCTGTACTTTATACAGCAGTTAGGGCTCTGGATAAAGACAATCCAGCTCTGTGCTAGAAATGATCCAGTAAGGGGACAGTGTCTACTACAAGACAGTCTGGAGTGTAATGAAGCATCATATTCAGCAGCTGTACCATTAAAATCACAATAGAAAATTGTTTCAAGTTCAGAGGTTATCTTCATGGGCGGCTTTCTGTCTCTTGTCTCCTTGGAACGGTACGTCGGTAAGCTCCATGTTTTGTCCTGACCTGTCTTGGTCCTGATCTGGGGGTAGGGAGATTTTAAAAACAAGCCCAATTCGGTGGAAAAACCGTCTGAGAATTGCACGCAGTTCTGGGATCAAGTCAAACTGAATGGTTTCACACAGCAGGGGGTAATAACAAGAGGCATGAGCTTTAAACTGCAAGTAAATAGAAAATGAAATGATTAGTATATGCAGTTATATTTATATATATGTATATATGTTTTCATCGTTTGTACATTGTATTAAAGTACCTGTGTCACTCAATTCAACAATTTTAGAGAAGTGACAATTTTATACATACATACAACCTCCGGTATACTCGTGCAGGCAATAATTATCAGACAATTTACAAAACCTTGTCTAATTACTATTGTTTTCCCTG
Source organism: Glandirana rugosa (assembly GCA_018402905.1). NCBI lineage: Eukaryota > Metazoa > Chordata > Amphibia > Anura > Ranidae > Glandirana > Glandirana rugosa. The sequence goes on along the minus strand of BLSH010117941.1, from coordinate 3,309,624 downwards.
AAATAATCTGTTATTGAAGGTGACTGCTCTGCCTGTTACTGAAGGTGACTGTTTGGCCAAGGTACTGAAGGTGACTATTTCTGGTCATACATGAGATTGGCCATACAAATATGAAAAACAAAGTTGCTTCCATGTTCGATAATCCTATGATGCCCAGCTCAAGCCCATAAATAATCCAAAATTGACTCCTTGCAGCTCCCTTTCTTTTTTGTTGACATCATTAAAAATCTTTACAGTCTTCTTTTAGTAATGAAACCTTTCAATTTAGTTTTTTTCTTCCAATGTACTGCCTTGGTAAAAACATCCCCATTAGAAGTTGGCAAAAAAAACAAATGACAAATTATGACATTAATATAATTTATGTCTTGGGATAAACAGAATGAGTAGCGGAATAAAATGTATATAGTTAATAATATAGTCATTTTACAACTATCACAGGTCAAAACAGGAAAAATTAACATTTTTGTTATACCTGTAAAAATTGTTTATTTAGTACATCACAGGACACAGACAAGTTAATATTCATGACTACTGCAATCTTCAGATGAATGGACACTGGTCAAAGAAAAGTCAGGAATCCCCACTCTGGCATAACCACTCCCATCTCACCTAAGCTTCAATTTTGTAGTAGGCAATGAGGACAGCCAAGAGGGGGCAGATTTCTGTGTCCCATGATGTACTCCAAGGTTTCTCAATGTTAATTATACATCACAGGACACAGAGGAGTTCACTTTCATGATTACTTGGGATGTTCTAAAGCACTAAACATGAGGGATGGGCAACAAGGCCAATATGCCCAAGTCAGAACAAGGGGAACAACACAAGACTTTCTGACCAATTCTGATGTCCACTGAGGTATGAACATCTATCTTGTAGACCAGGTAGCAGGCTTACAAACTTGAACAGCAGAAGCTTGATGCTGAATAGCCCTGAAAGCATTGACAATCCTGGTGGAATGAGCCTTGCCTGGGAAAGGAAGAACATTGCCCCCGATTCCATACGCCTGAGAAATGGGCTGACACATCCATCTACTAATACTGGATTGAGCAGCAGCCTGACCCTTAAGAGGATCTTCAGGTAGAATAAATAGGGAATCAGACTGCTGAAATGAAGCTGTGGACTTCAGAAAAGCTCAAACAACTAGAACAGCATCTGCAGAATGAAGCACATTTTCCTTAGCATGTTTATGATTAGGATAAAAAGATGGTAACACAATGCCCTGACTTAGGTGGAATAGAAAAACCACTCCAGGAAGGAAAAAGGACAAATGCCTCAACACCACCTTATTCTGGTGAACAACCAGGAAAGCGTAGCCAACTTTGAGACCATGTGAGGGTATGACGATCAAAAAGGCAACCTTGAGCAAAGGAGCGACAAGGGAATCTTCTGGAGAGGTCCAAAAGATGAAGTAAAAAAAATAGACAAAGTGGAACTTTACCCATGACAATGTGATAAAAATAATGTTTCTTAGCAAGGCATATACATTCCACAATAATAATTATGCTACCAAAATTAGTATGAGCTGTAAATTGCCTACAGCACTGTTACTATTTCTTCTTGCTGGAGGCTTCCATTTTGCTTAAGCCCAGAGCTCCTGAACAGCAGTAAATCTTTAGGCTGTCAGCCGATCGGCCTCTACAAATTCAGCACAATGCCTAAAAATAGAGAGCAACTGATCATGTGTAAAGCAGGGTGGTATTACTGGATTTTAAAAAGTATAGGCACTTATACTTAATGTTTTACAGTGCTATACCTGCAAAAGAGGCCCGCCTGAAGTGATCTAGCAAGCCTTTTTTTGCAGAAGCGGAGCAATCCATCTGACATCGTGCACAAAGATTTTACCAAGCAATGAGACACAAGAGGTCTTTAAAACAGAATGGTCAATACCAAGATCTGTCCCTTGATGGTACTTAAGGCCAGAGACACCTCAACACCAGACTGGAGAAAAGAAAAAATGTACCCCACAACATTGTGTCAGGGATGAAAGTTACAAGCCTCACACCAGGCAAAAACGCCTTCCATGAATAATTGTATGCCTTCCTAGATGTCAACTTTCTAGCCTTGAGGAGGGTAGGGACTACAGAGTCAAAAACTAGCCTTTACCTCAGGACTTGGACTTCAACAACAAAGCTGTTAAAGTCAGTATGTGAAAAACAGGATGGAAGACCAGACCCTGCTACAGCACATTTGGCTGATTTGGAATAGCCAATAACTTGTTTGCCAAGAGATTCAAGTTGTTCTTGGCCATGCAGGTGTGATCAGAATCACTGGAATGCCCTCCACCTTCATCCTGCACAGCATGTGAGGAAAAAGCAACAGTAGAGGAAAGGCATAGATCAGGAAAAAATGATGCCAAGGAGTCACCAGGGCATTTATTGCAGAGACTTGTGTATCCCTGGTTTACGACTGTCCAGTTTGTTTTTGAATCTGGACATCAACACATCTGGTGTCCCAAATCACAGATACATTTCTCTCAACAACCCTGAGAGAAGAGCCAATTCAAATGCATTCAGCTACTGATGGCTGGGAAATTCCACCTGCCAAGTTTCCATGCCTGGAATGTGCACAGTAGAGAAGGGTGAAATGTGAAGTTCTGCCCAAGACATGATCAGGTCCACTTTCTACTGAGAAGGCAGCTTCTTGTCCCACCTCGATGGTTGATGTATGCCGCAGCCGTGCCATTGTCCAAATTCATCCTGTCGAGGAGACCCACAAGGTATACAGATCAGTGTAGAAGAGCCACTTGAATCTCCCAAAGTTCCAGGATGTTGATCAACAATTTCCACTCCTTTGCCTACAAAGCTGCTCAAAAGAACATCATTTATCTTCCTGGAATATGTGGTGGAGATACTTGATACCTGTCAGGTACCTGGTGGTTGAGTCTGGCTTATGCGGGGGGCAACCTCTCTTGTGACCCTGGTTTGAGAACCCCTGGTAGTGCAGACAGGGAGCTCAGGAGCACAGGGGGGCACAAGGGCTGGACAAGTCTCTGATGGCTGGTTATAGGTCCGGCAGCTCGGGTTGGCAACTGGCTGGCAGCGAAGTACAGAGGGATCAGGCAAACGGGTAGTCAGGTAGAGGCTGGGTCGGTAATGTGCAGGCTGCTGAAGTACAAAGGGGACAGACAGAAGAGTGGTCGTAAACAATCTGAGGTCAGGGCAGGCAGACAGCAACAAAGTCCAAAGGATAGCCAAGGTCACAGGAACAGGAGGTCTCTCAGAACAAATGCTGGGGGTCACAGGTGCAGGAACGCTGTAGAACGGACAGCACTTTTCCTGGTGCTGTCTGCTTAAATGGGCGCTGTTGGCGCCATTGCCGGCGCATACGCACGCGCACATGAGTGTGCGAACGCGCACAGGCGCACGAGAAAGCGCACGGGTGCGCGCCCGCACATAGGCCTGCCAGAGCCCGGGGATGATTCCTTACATTGACCCCCGGGCTCTCTTGGCCGGATTGTTTCTCCAGGACGTCTTGACAAGTTCTTGGATATGTAAATTGTCCTCTGGCTCCCACAAGCTTTCTTCAGGCCCATATCCTCTTCATTTCAGCAGGAGTAATGCCTGCTCTCCTTCTGCAGTCGAGGATAGTTTCCACCTCAAACTCCACCTCTCCATCCACTAGGACTGATTCTGGTGGAGCTGTTTTCCACCCCGGGAAAGTATCCTTAGTGACTGGTTTGAGGAGGTTCACATGAAATACAGAATGAACCCGGAGTGAAGGAGGAAGATCAAGCTCATAGGCCACGGTATTGATCTTTCTTTTAACTGGGAGAGGCCCGATGTACCTTAGTCCCAGTTTCTTGGAGGGGCATGACAGCCTCAAGTTTTTGGTTGCCAACCAGACCCGGTCGCTGGGCTGCAAGTCCAGTTCTCCTCGTCTTCCTCTATCGAATGTCTTTTTGTTGCACTCCAGGGTTTGAGCGAGGGTCTCCTGCAAAAACGTATTGTTCCTTTCCAAGAATTGGGTAATTTCCTGTGCAGCGGGGGCCGCACTTTCAGGTAACAGGTTGGGTAGAAATGCAGGGTGGTAGCCAAGATTCGCCCTGAATGGAGATTGCTTGGTGGCAGAATGGACTGAATTGTTGTAGGCGAACTCGGCTAACGGCAGCAACGAGACCCAATCATCCTGGGAGTACGAGGAGTAGCAGCGAAGGTACTGCTCAAGGGTCTGGTTGGTTCTCTTTGTTTGACCATTCGACTGTGGGTGATAAGCCGAAGAAAAGGCTAGTCCAATTCCCAAGGTAGAACACAGGGACCTCCAGAATCGGGATGTGAACTGCACCCCTCTATCGGACACAATGTTGTTGGGAATGCCATGAAGGTGAACAAATTCTTTGATGAAGACCTTCGCTGTTTCGGTTGCCAAGGGAGAGCCCTTCATCGGAATGAAATGTGCCATTTTTGTGAGGCGGTCAACCACCACGAAGATTGTGTTGCATCCCGTGGATGGGGGCAACTCAACTATGAAGTCCATATTGATTTGGGACCAGGGGCGCTCGGGAATGGGTAACAGGTTCAACAGACCCCAAGCCTTGCCTTGGTCCTTTCTGATTTGTTTTGGGCACAAGTGGGGCAAGCACCCACATAGGTTCTGCTGTCCCCATTCATGTGGGGCCACCAGAAAGTGTGGGATAGCAACTCTGCTGTCTTGTGGTTGCCAAAATGTTCAGCTAATTTGTGGTCGTGACAGAGTTCTAGGGTAATTAGACGTAGCTCCTCAGGCACAAAGATTTGAGAACCCGACCACCATAGCCCGTCCTTTACGGAAAGTCCAGAGTCAGCAGGTACTGTGGAACCAGCTAGAGTCTGTCTGATCCGAGTTAGAAGGTCCTCCTGGACCAGTAGAAAGCTGTGGGCTGGTAAGATGGTGTCGGGGGAACGCCTCCCCAGTTTCATGGAACATCCTGGATAATGCGTCTGGCTTGATATTTTTGGACCCGGGTCTGTATGTGATGTGGAGCTGGAACCGCGAAAAGAACAAGGGCCAGCGAGCCTGGCCAGGTCTGAGTCTTTTGGCAGTCCTTAGATATGCCAAGTTTTTATGGTCCGTAAAGACCAAAACAGGGTGGATTGCTCCTTCCAGAAGACATCGCCACTCTTCCAAGGCAGACTTGATGGCCAACAGTTCTCTGTCCCCAACGTCATAAGCTTCCGAGAGAAGAAGGCGATGGGGTGTAATGCGGCTTTAGGCCCGTCTCTGGGACAAGATCGCCCCGACTGCGGTCTCTGAAGCATCCACTTCCAGGATATATGGCCGTGTGGAGTCGGGATGTTTCAGAACAGGAGCTGCGGTGAACAACTTTTTCAAAGTCTGAAAGACTGCTTGTGCCTCAGGGGTCCAGACAAAGTGTGAATTCTTCTTGGTCAGCTGAGTTATGGGGGCGATGACAGCTGAGAATCCTCGGATAAACTTCCGGTAAAAATTGGCGAAGCCTACAAAGCACTGCACCACTTTTTTGTCTCTTGGCATTGGTCAGTCGATGATGGCTGAGACCTTCTGCGGTTCCATGGTGGTGCCCGTAGTTGAGATGTGGAACCCCAGGAAGGATATGTCTGAACATTCGAAGGCGCATTTGTGCGCCTTGGCGTACAGCCCTTGTTGCCGAAGACAGCCGAGTACACACTTAACATACCTGCGATGTTCCTCTAGGGAGGGGGAGAGGATGAGGATGTCGTCCAGATAGACCACTAAGAACAGATCAAGATAATCCCGGAAGACATCATTCACTAGATGTTGGAAAGTGGCCGGGGCATTGCATAGCCCAAAGGGCATAACCAAATACTCAAAAAGGCCAAACCGATTCCGAAAAGCCGTCTTCCATTCATCCCGCTCCCGTATACGGACCAAGTTGTAGGCCCTGCGAAGGTCCAACTTGGTTAACACAGCTGCAGTGCCAAGTCTCTCTGAAAGAGTTCCGGAACTAGGGGCAAAGGATACCGGTTCTTGACTAATTTTATTGAGATCCCGGTAGTCAATGCAGGGCCTGAGGGTATGGTCCTTTTTCTCTACAAAAGAGATTCCGGTTCCTGCAGGGGACGTAGAGGGCCGGATAAAACCCTTTTGCAGGTTTTCCTCAAGGTAGGCTTTGAGAGCAGCCAGCTCCACCTCAGAGAGGGGAAATACCATGCCGAAAGGGACTTCGGCCCCGGGTAGCAGGTCAATCGGGCAGTCGTATGACCTGTGTGGAGGAAGGGTATCTGCCCCCTTCTTACTGAAGACGTCCAGGAAATAGTGGTAGGCTTCAGGGACATTAAGATGGGTCTCCTGGTCAGGGTTAGGGTTGATGCCGAGAACAGCAGGAGTTGCCCTCTGGGGCGGCTTCAGGCAGTGACTTCAGCAATAGGAGGACAGAAAATGAATTTCTCCGGTTCTCCAGTCAATGTGTGGCCTGTGAATCCAGAGCCATGGAAGCCCAGGATGACTGGGAAGAGAGGAGACGCGATGGTGTCTAGTAGCAGGAATTCTGTATGGCCTTCGGCCGCAGACAGGGGAAAAGTCTTGTGAGTTACTGTACCAGACTTTATAATTGATCCATCAGCCAATTGGATGACCATCTGGTGGTCCTTAGGTCGTAGAAGTATCTGATGCTGAGTGGCAAAGGAAATATCCACGAAGCAGCTAAAGGCCTCCCGAGTTCAGGATGGCCGGAACTTGAATATTCCCTCTGGGGAGCTGTAGGGAGAGGGAGAGGACAAGGTGAGACTTGGGACTTGGCAAAGATAACACTTCCCCCAAGGCTGGGGTTGGACCCTTACTGGCCTTAGCAGGGCAGTTTCTCACCCGATGTCCTGAACCTAGCACAGTATAGGCACAGATTGAGGGTCATGTGTCTGTCATTGCTCAGGAGAGAGAGGCGAACGGGGCAGCCCGCTTTGTGTTGGCTCAGGGTGGTCTTGCGGAGAGGAGGTTGCTGCAGCTGGGCCAGGCCCTGGCAGACTGGACACTTGGGGCAACATCCAAGTGGGACGCAGGGATCTGGTGGCTCTCTCCACTCTGCGTTCACGCAGGCGGCGGTCAATTTGGATTACCAAATTGACCAGTGCGTCCAGGGTGTGTGGAACCCCGACGCGCGCCAGCTCATCCTTGAGTGGCTCGGAAAGCCCCAGCCTGGATCGGTGGCAGAGGGCAGCATTGTTCCAGCCTGTGTCAGTGCGCCAGCGCCTGAATTCCGACACATTCTTCGACCGGGCGGCAGCCCTGTTGGAGGGCATGGAGTGCCACTTCAGCGGTGGTCACCTGGTGGGGATCCTCATATAACTGGGCCATGGCGTGGAAGAGCCAGTCCAGACTAGAGGTCTCCAGGGCTTTCTGCTCCAGCAGATGGTGAGCCCAGGCTTGAGGCTCATCCAGGAGGAGAGAAAGGACTAGGCCCACTTTGGTGGCTTCCAAAGAGAAGGTGCGGAGCTAGAGCGTGAAGTACAATTCGCAGGAGCTGCGAAATGCCTGAAACTTCCTGCAGTCCCCCGAGAAACGCTCAGGCATGGGCACTTAGGCTCCGTAGGTAAAGTCACTATAGGGCGGGAGGAAGTTTGGCCGGCACTGGCTGATGCTGGGGTAGCGAAGTCCCGGACTTGATTCTCCAAACATGTGTAACCCTCCTGAAGACTTTTCACAGCTTGGGTCAGGCCAGCTAGGTGAGTACACAGTTCCTCCATAGGAGAGGGCCCCGGCACAGACTCAGACATGTCTGTCCGTTGCTGTCACATACCTGGTGGTTGAGTCTGGCTTATGCGGGGGCAACCTCTCTTACGGCCCTGGTTCGAGAACTCCAGGTAGTGCAGACAGGGACCTCAGGAGCATAGGGGGCACGAGGGCTGGACAAGTCTCTGATGGCTGGTTATAGGTCCACAGAAGCTCATGCAGGCTGAAGGATAGTGGTGCGGTCCGGCCCAGCAACTGGCTGGCAGCGAAGTACAGAGGGATCAGGCAAACGGGTAGTCGGGTACAGGCTGGGTCGGTAACGTGCATGTGGCTGAAGTACAAAGGGGACAGGCAGAAGAGTGGTTGTAAACAATCTGAGGTCAGGGCAGGCAGACAGCAACAAAGTCCAAAGGATAGCTGGGGTCACAGGAACAGGAAGTCTCTCAGAACAAATGCTGGGGGTCACAGGTGCAGAAACTCTGTAGAACGGACAGCACTTGCTTCCTGGTGCTGTTCGCTTAAATGACCACTGCTAGCGCCATTGCCGGCGTATGCGCACGGGCGCGTGCACGCGCTGCGTGCACCCGCGCATAGGCCTGCCAGAGCCCGGAGATGTTTCCTCACAATACCAAACTCTGAAGATAAGCAGCCATTGTCCAGTTTAAAAAAAAAAAAAACTCTCCTAGAGTCCTGTTGAACCATAGCGGATCTCACCTACAGTTTGGGAGCATATACGGAAAACCCTCCCTGAACCCACATTCCTACCTGGCACCCCCGATCCCCCTATAAAGTATATTAAGTAAGGCCTTGAAGGAAGTATCCACCGCTGCTTCCACCACAATGGTCGCATTTAGGATCTGGGGGGAAAACCTCCAGTGAAAAACATCAACTGAGAGGCAAAATAATAGCAGCATAAATCCATCAGTGCCAATCCCCTCATATTGATAGGTCATTTAAATACTTCTAAGGAAAACCTGGGTGGTCGTGATCCCATAACAACCCAACAATCATAGAATCTATACCCTGAAATACTCGTTTTGGCACAAAAACAGGAGAATTAGATAAAATATATAAAAACTTAGGGAGAAAAATAATTTTAAATAAATGTATTCGCCCATCAAGGTGAGCGGGAAAGCCTGTCACCTATGCACTCTCTCATGAAAAACCCCTATTATCGGTGATAAATTAACCTTTAAAAGTCTAGACATAGGAAGCTGATTTTGAATCCCCAAATACCGTAATGAACCGGACAATGGGATGGGACGATCCCCAGGTACCGCTATATTTTCATCAATAGGAAACAGAGATATCCACCATTCCAGAGCTAATTTGGTCTTGGGAGTCAGAAGTAATGGCAGATCCAAGGACATTTGTCCCAAACCAATAGGATATTGAGTTGCAAAGCCCTGGAGTGAAACTGGGCATAGGGGAATGCATCAAAGGCAGCTACCATCTTCCCCAGGATCTTCATTGAGGCCCCCTATGAGGGACTTCACAACGACCTCAAGGACTCTACCTGGACAGGCGTGATTTCTGTGCAAGCAGTACCATCGCCAATGCCGTAGTACGTACTAGCCTTATATAATCTAGTGCTGACTTCTGAAGGTATAGTACCCTTTCCAAGACTTGTGCTGCTGCTGGACATCTGACAGCAGTTCCCGAGCGGATTACTCTCTGAGGAGCAGGTCGTCCAGGTTCCCATACGTAGAGGATAACTTGGGTCCTCAAAAACCCCAAAATTAAACAGAACTAATCTGACCCTTTGGGAAGCCACTGCAAGATCAACTTTGTAGGGAGTCCTATCTTCCTAAGTTTTTTGGAGCCCCCAATTGTGCTTCCCCCTACCTCTCTGCTTGCACAAGGCCATGGTTTGCTGAGGGTTAAAAAGATCTGCGAATCTGAGAAAAAAAGCATCCATCAAGCTGAAAGGAGTATTAGACTAAGCATACACAATTATAATTATGATATAGTTGTCCCCAGAAGTAGTGTCCCAGTGCTTGTTGCACCTGGTGATAGGAAAGCAGAATTTGCTGCTGTGCAGGTCTTGGAGGCAGAATGGTACTGGGCAGGTTGAAGCTTGGTGTGGTGAACGGGATTCCCATGCTGTGTAGGGTCAGGAGCCTGCAAAATGCACCTGTACTGTGTCCAGGGCTGGTGAAAATTGTGCCCGCGCATGATGACAATGCTGTGCGAGACCGCTCCTTTTACACCCCACCACTAGAATTTGTCATCTCACTGAGAAATTTCCTACAAAAATCCTATACACAGGGAAACCCTGCCTGGAGACTGCACCACTAGTATTCAGAGGCACGCTCTAGTCCATAGCTGTAGGGACAGTAGGCCCAGTCTTTACGGTTTATGGCATGCACCCTGCAAGGACTTGACTTGACTCCCCTCCAGGGGGATCACTGCCCTAGACCTGTATAGTACCCTGCCAGTGAAGTTACTGGGTACACTGTACACCCAAGATTGTTACCTGCAGTGTCCAGTGACGACCAGCAGACATAAAAAAGGCCATGCCAGCTCTTGCACGCAGGGTCCAGTTACTGTCTCTCTTGGCCATAGTAACATCCCATCTGTGCCCTACCAGGGGTGCAATGAAAAGCGTGAAGTTATGGAATCAGAGACCCCAAAAGAGATCTTCAGAGAGACCCAGATGGCATATCCATCAGTTAAAAACTGAGCTAGGAGTAGTTATGCCTGGGCAGGATTCCTGCCCTTTTTTTGGCCAGTGTCCATTCACCTGAAGGTGGCAGAACGACCCAAATCGTCATGATTAAAAACTCCTCTGTGACATAGTGCTGCTAAAAACCCCTCAGAAGACTCACTGCATTTACAAAACAGATGTGCTGTCTGGATTGTATTGCCCAGATTGACTGAACAAGTACTGGACAAGTATTGTCTAGTCAACCACAATTTTATCAAAAATTCCTTAGAGACCTGCTTCACTTTCTGTTTTAACATTCGCTGCCGACATCCAGCAAATGTGGACTAAAACGTTCAAGCCAGCATTTGCCTGGCAGCCTAGTTGTATACCTATTGTAAACAGCTATTCCAACATGTAAAATAAAATAACTACAGGAAGGCAAAACCAGCAAAATAAATCCTTGTTGCTCTCCAAAGCATTATGTATCACTTGGAAATCAAAAGTAATTACATTACATACTATCATTCAATAGACCTATAGCTAAATTGTGAAAAGGGCTCTGGAGATGACATTTGACTTGACATGGCAAGAACACATCGATAGTACTTACTCGCTCATCGCTGATTTTCAGGACTTTAGTAAGAAACAGTAGTAGAAGGTTTGTCCAGGCCTCTCGGTGACTTTCTGATGTAAGTGTTAAAAAGTAACTCAAAGCTTCACTACAAACACTGAAAAACAGAAAAGCTATAATGTAATTATGTTTTGTTAAATGCGACTACTACAGTATTCTAAAAGAAATTGATGGAGAAATATGAGAAAGTGTTACCCTTTTTTCATTCATTTGTAAACTCTCAAAGATAGACCCCCAATATTGTTCGACTGTTACGTAAGAGGATATATATAGTGGGTTTTTTTTTTTTTTATTTCCTTTGTTATAACTAAAAATATTTTTTTAAAATTATATATATATTTAAATATTTTAGCCAGGCAGATTCAAAATGTTACATATGAACATTTTATATTTCCTGCCTCCAGGCAGCAGATGAAGCTCTAGGCTACTTTTTATCATTTCTTGGCTAAACTTAAAGCGTTACTAAACCCACAACCATAACATCAGCCTGTATATGCAGCATAGCATGCTTGTTATACTCACTGTGGAACTTAAGGGGTTAATTCTCTGAATTGTGTAAAAAGGCTGTTTTATCCGGTATGCATAGATCCTCTCCTCCATGCACTGTATTTGGGAAAGGCTAGCTTAACACAGACAGGGTAGTCCTGCACATGCTCAGTTGTGTCTTTTATGCTGGAGAGAACATTTACACGTTCTCAGAGATAGCCAGGTCACATGATATTGACATCACACATGTGGGCGTGTATACAGGCTGTCGTGGAAATCTCCTCCTACCTGGACACACAGCTCTGGAAAAACTGTGCAGTTTATCACTGACAGTGGTATACAGATCAACCAAAAAGGTATATAGTGGCCCTATTTTAATGTAAAAAGAAGATTTATAAGTGGGTTGACGTGTCAAAAAGGTCTCGACACAC
>BLSH010117941.1:3259756-3278465 GCA_018402905.1 Glandirana rugosa | reverse complement strand
AAAAAAATGTTTTTGTTTCAAAATTGTCGCTCTTTGTTTGTTTATAGCGCAAAAAATGAAAACTGCAGAGCTGATCAAATACCACCAAAGGAAAGCTCTATTTGTGGGAAAAAAAGGACGTCAATTTTGTTTGGGTACAACATCGCACGACCGCGCAATTGTCAGTTAAAGCGATGCAGTGCTGTATTGCAAAAAAGGCTGGGTCATTAAGGGTGTAAATCCTTCCGGGGCTGAAGTGGTTAAGTGCACCTGTTGCTTTTCCTTGCACGGAATGAGCACAAGCTTACTTCAAGCTGCACATTCTCAAACCCCAATGCAAGGCTGGCCGCACATTATCCAATTTTCTTGTACAACTTTAGATTTACCAAAACCAAATAATATGAGGTCAACTAAACACTTTCAATTTGTATGCAGTCAGGCAGGCTCTTACACTACACAGTTGAAGGTACATCTAAATGAAATTGAATCAGAAAATTGTATAATGTATGGCCAGCATAAATCTTGATTAATAGCATTGGGTGTCAAAAAAGACAGATTGGGATCATTGATACAGCAAGTCCCCTACATACATTGCGAACTTTCAAAGATGCAAACGTGTTTGCACAGTTTGTTTTCATTCATCCCAGCGGGCTGAACAAAAAAAAAACTGACAGAACGCCGTGCCAACGCAAGCAATGTTGGTGCAGCCATCTCCCCAGCTGTGCTATTGTGTTCTCTATGGGGGGGCTCCTCCCGCCAGAACACTGATCAGTACTCACAACCTGTGTCTGCAAACACTGATCTTTGTTGGACTTATGAACAAGCTCCCTGAACGGAACTCGTACGTAAGTAGGGGACTGTACTTTAAGTGTACATTACACTGTATTAGATAACATTAGAAAACATGGTTCAGTGTCATTTTAATCATGTGCCCTCTTTAAACACTCACACACATCAAATACATTACTATTATTATTCTGGGAAGAAAACACTTACCAACTGCTTGTCAGACTGGGCACTTATATCTGCATCTCCAGCAGCAGATTTCCATGTCAATAACCTAAGCAGAGAGACAGAACAAGGGATGAAGAGCCCATTGCACACAGACACACCATGACAGATCGATTCTACAGTTTTACAGAAGCAGCAGAAATGATGCGACTTTAAAACCAATCAATCACGCATGCTTTCAGTAGTAGACTAAACCATAGCAGGACACTGAATGGATGCTAGAATTTTTCTATAAATTACTTCTGAAACAATTTCCATAAATGCTTACCTGACCAAACTGCATAAAGGCCAGGCCGTTACAGATGAATGCTGAAACATTTGTTTGTAAAACCTAAATCTTTATTTTAGGATGTGACCTACAGTGGATATAAAAAGTCTGCACACCCGTCTGCACAGGCCTCTTGGCAGCCTCCCTGACCAGTTTTCTTCTCGTCTTTTCATCAATTTTGGAGGGATGTCTAGTTCTTGGTAATGTCACTGTTGTGCCATATTTTCTCCACTTGATGATGACTGCCTTCACTGTGTTCCATGGTATATCTAATGTCTTGGAAATCCTTTTGTACCCTTCTCCTGACTGATACCCTTTAACAATGAGATCCCTCTGATGCTTTGGAAGCTCTCTGCGGACCATGGCTTTTGCTGTAGGATGCGACTAAGAAAATGTCAGGAAAGATCTACTACTAGAACAGCTGAACTTTATTTGGGGTTAATTAGAGGCACTTTAAATGATGGCAGCTGTGTACTGACTCCTATTTAACATGAGTTTGAATGTGATTGCTTAATTCTGAACACAGCTACATCCCCAGTTATAAGAGGGTGTGCACACTTATGCAACCACATTATTTTAGTTTTTTATTTTTTACTCCCCCCCCTAAAATATTTCAGTTTGTTGTTCAACTGAGTTGTACAGTTTATAGGTCACATTAAAGGTGGAAAACGTTCTGAAATTATTTATCTTTGTCTCATTTTTTTTTACATCACAGAAACCTGACATTTTAACAGGGGTGTGTAGACTTTTTATATCCACTGTATGTGATCCACCATTTAACCATTTATATGGTGACTTCCAATTCAATGCAACAGAAGCTGTGAACCCCTCTGCTATGTTCTATTCCTCTACTTGTACAGATGGCCTGCCTTATGTGTATATGTGATTTTCTTAAAATGTACAGTGAACTAGAGACTCAACACTCACGTGTGTGGGATGGTGGTCTTGAAGATATCTAGCATACAGTTGCCGGTCTTATCCCAGATTTCAAGAGTAAATTTTTCTCCATTTAGAATAACAACATTTTCAAGGCAATTGGTTCCAGATCTAGCCAGCTGTTCATTATCTGTAAAATAGAACACATTTCTGCATTATTCAGCAGTAAATTGGAAACATAAGAAATGTGGAGGGGCAAGTTACGAAGAAGTAGGCAATCTCTCAAACTGAACTTGTGCTTTGCCCATACAAATTATCTAAAATGGTGATGTCTACAGTAGCTTATTATTCACCCTCCCTTTGCTCCCCAACACTCTGGTTGGTGGCCAGGGGAAACACCGTGTACTTACAAGATGTGGGGATGTATACACCTTCCATACCTCCTACATGACACTACTGGTCCTGGTTGAATGGCTGGTCAGCACTGTCACAAAGGGGGTGGGGAAGAGTCCTTTATTCTTTATAAAGCCTTATTATAGGCTTACCTGTAGGTATAAGTGGTGTAACAGAGTTTACAATCACTTTAAAGCGGTAGTAAACCCATGCATTTAACAGGTTAAAAACCAGTCACATTTCCAGCATGTGCTGGAAATGTAACACTCCCATTGGCTGTGCTCTAAACCAAACTGTCAAACCATCCAATGGCTGGTGTCATAGCTGATCACATGTGCAGCATCATGGCAGTTGTAGATTAAACAGAGGCCAAGATGGCAGCTTCCTTGGCTGAAAATGATAGGAGGGTTTACTACCACTTTAAGTCAAGCTCATGGTTGCTGTTTCTACTGTGAATTTGGTACCGGTTTTAATAGCAGGCAAAGGACTTTTTGGCAAAGGTGATCCAGGTGGCTCCAGACTTGCCTGATCACTTATATGGCTCTCAAAGTATGCCCCATGGGAGAGTCTTGGAACCTCTGTGGGTCTTTGGTGGCTCATAAGACAGATTGTACCATTGTATTGCACTCAATGAGCATTATTGACACGACACATTCATACCATAGCAGTGGAATTAGTGAGTAATGCACCATCACTTGGTGCAGTGAACACTGATTTACAGTCTGTAGCGAAAACCAGCAGACCTCACCTTGCTGCACACACCAATATAGCTGAGAAAAAATATCATCAAGTAGGACATCACTGAGGACCTCAAAGTACTGTGTGAAGACATCACATATTGCATAGAGTGCGTGGTTGCATGTAGTTGTCATCCATTCTGCTTTCTAGAATCAAACAAGGACAAACAATAAGTATGTGCAAATTCTTAATTCACAATTTTTAGCAATAGATTTATACACTTGAACAATGGACGGGTACTGCATCACACTGTAAAACTGTTCTCCAAATGCAGGATTACACTGTAAGAATTACACATTGCGATGTTTAACATGTACCTGTCACTGTGCAAAGCAGCCATTTTCTGAGATGAAATATAATTCCACCTAATATATTGATGACATTGAGGCACTTTCAATATTTTTTTATTATAAGCTACCTTAAAATGGTTCGAAAGGCTGCAGTGTCATCTGTATTAAGGTAAAACATGTCCCAGTATTTGTATCACCTTCTTATCTCCCTAAATACATACCCAAGTCCTATATCGATCCTGCATATTGCCCGTTTGCAGCGGCTCTCTTCTCTCTCTCTGCTCACAGAGGCAGCAGCAGGAGTCATTGGCTTCTACTGCGGTCAATCAAACCCTGTGAAACAGAGAGGACTCTGGAACAAGCCCATGTGCACCCTCATAGGAAGAAGCATCCTATGCTGGCCAAACAGAGAAAGGTAGGAGGCACCGGCGCGGGACTCCAGAAGAGGAGGTTCAGGGCCAGGACCGTTGCACAGAGCAGGTAAGTATAACATGTATGTTGTTAAAAAAAAAAAAAAAAAAAAAAAGGAAGCCTTTATAATCGTTTTAAAAATGGATCTGCCAACATCTTAGCTGTGGCACAAACTAACAGCATATCACTGCCTGACAAAGCAACTTTTCTCTAATGATATTAATTGGCGCAATATAACTGAGAAATAAATTACACCCACGCCATATCCACCAGCTTCAGTATGCTGGAAAATCAGACTCCAGACATGGGGTCCTTTAATGTGCTGCATACAATGCTAAATTAGGTCACATTCTTCATACTGCTACAGATATATTCATGTGATCAGCATGGCAAAGGAGGGATGCCAAAAATGATTATTTCTGGAGCACTACCACAACCCTCTGCAAATTAATAATGAACACCAGCATACCTCACTGCTCATCAGTTTTAAAGAACAGGTGTACCTATTACTAAACTTTTGCAACCCCCCCCCAAACAGACTTCTTCAACTCCCCCACTCCATCTATTCACCTTTGTTTCAGAGACATGGCTCATTTCTATCTTTACATCTTTGGCTGAAATTCCATTTAAGCTAATGGAGACTCCGTGCAAAGGCATGGAGAGGGCTGAAGAAATGTTCCACCAATAATGAAAACAAGAGTGGGCTGCATCTGTAAGTATGCAGCTAAGGAAGGGAAGGTGTTTTATCTAAGGTTTAGTAAAAGGTACAACTGTCCCATCAAACAGTATGATGATATACCAAGACTTCGAGAAAAGAAGATATTTACGTGTCATCACTACTTCAGGTGTCCAAAAAGTGAGGCAAATCATCATTTTCCATGTTGAATCCCGGATTCAACATGAATAAAGATTTCAGAGCCAGTTAACTGGTTGAATTCCATTTTGCTTTCAGCTGTTTCAGGTTTGTTTTACACCAGTGGGGCAAGGCATGGAAGCCATGGCTTCTACGAATCGGGGTTTGGGGCGTAACAAGACAGGACAAACAGTTTGGTTATGGGGAGAGGGCTACAAGAAAAAGGTCTTTCACAGTGGGGTTGATTTACTAAACTGGAGAGTGCAGCTGTGCATGGCAGCCAATCAGGTTCTAACTTCAGCTTGTTCAATTAAGCTTTGACAATAAGGCCTCATACACACGGGCGTATCTAAAAAAATAAACAAAACGTCGGGTCCGACGTCAAGGAAAAAAAGTCGACGTTTTTCGGCGTTATGCATTGGCGTTTTTGAGCGTTAGTGAGCGTCGGCGTCAGTAGGCGTTTTTTAAGAAAAATCATCCCTCAGCTATTTTTCAACCTAAAAACGTTGGCGTCAAAAAACGCCGGAAAACGCCGGTACAATATTAGGTGGCGTTTGTTGGCATATTGTGGCGTCGGCGTCAAAAAACGTCAAAACGTTACAGCCTCAGAACGCGATGGCCATGGGTTCTACTTTCTGCTCACTAATGCCGACGCCACCTACAGCTCAAAAACGCCGACGTTTTTATGGGGCCATTAGCTATAATGGAGAGCTGCAAAAAACGCCAGAAAACGCCGGCGTCAAAAAACGTCCGTGTGTATGAGGCCTAAAACCTGGAAGCTGATTGGCTACCATGTACAGCTGCACTGGATTTTGCACGCTCCAGTTTTAGTAAATCAACCTCAGTGTTCCACATCTCTTACTAGTGAGGTCTACAGACCACACTATTCACTCTATAATCCATTAGAAGAATAGAAGGAAGAAACTAGAGAAGCTTTACAATACATAAATGTGAATCCAATACACATTATCAAAATATCACTAGGTTACGGTAAAAATACCACTTGACATACAAATGAAAAAAAAGACCATCAGAGCCAGACAATCTCAGATAACTAATAATCTACCAGATAGGATCACCTTAGCATTAAAAGTGTGTATTTAAACAGATTATAGTTAAAAAAAAAAAAACACTCTGTTTTATTATTCCTTGGATTTCGTTCCAGTCTACAGAATGGTGAAATACCAGAGGAAAATAAATCCAGACTTAGACAAACATTAATGCAAGTAGCACAGTATCAATCTTGAGCTGGGTTTGACAGGAAGATTATCGGATTAGCTGCATTTGACGGGTGTGACCGAGTCCCCATAATGCTGACAATCTTATGTAGTCTGTGGAGGGTATTTCACTTTGGCTGAAGAAAAAATACTAAACATAAAAAAAAAATACAAGAACTTAATGAAATCTAAAAAGGAATCTACCGTTTTTTGGTAAAGATTTTCAAAACATGATTGTTAATCACTGACCCTTTACAGTGGATATAAAAAGTCTACACACCCTGTTAAAATGTCAGGTTTCTGCGATGTAAAAACATGAGACAAAGATAAATAATTTCAGAACATTTTCCACCTTTAATATGACCTATAAACTGTACAACTTGATTGAAAAACAAACTGAAATCTTTTTTTTGGTGGGTAAAAATAAAAAAATAAAATAATGTGGTTGTTTAAGTGTACACACCCTCTTATAACTGGGGATTAAGTTAATCACATTCAAACTCATGTTAAATAGGAGTCAATACGCACCTTCCATTATTTAAAGTGCCTCTGATTAACCCCCAAATAAAGTTCAGCTGTTCTAGAAGGTCTTTCCTGACATTTTCTTAGTCACATTCTACAGCAAAAGCCATGGTCCGCAGAGAGCCTCCAAAGCATCAGAGGGATCTCATAGTTACATAGTAGGTAAGGGTTAAAAAAGACAATAGTCCATTCAGTTCAACCTGTGTAGGTGCACGCGCGTCAGTGTCTAAGATAATTTCCCATATCCTGTATATTGTGTTTTTTAAGCTATACACCCAAGAGTCTTTTAAAAATACCCATACTTCCTGTGGCCACCACCAATTGAGGGAGAGAGTTCCACATCCTTATTGCCCTGACAGTGAAGAATCCCCTGCGCGGTTTAAGGTTAAACTGCTTCTCCTCCAGTCTCATTGTGTGGCCCCGTGTCCTCATACAATCCCTGGGACTGAATATTTTTTTTTTTCTATACTGGGATCACCATTGAGGTATTTGTAGATTGCGATCATATCCCCCCTCAAGTGACGCATCTCCAGCGAGAATAAATGTAATGTTTGCAGTCGTTCCTCGTAATTGAGGTCCTCTTATTAGTTTCGTTGCCCTTCTTTGGACTCTCTCCAGCTCCAACACATCCCTTCTGAGGACAGGTGACCAGAACTGGACAGAATACTCCAGATATGGCCTAACCAGGGTTTTATAAAGTGGCAGAAATATAGTTTTATCCCTGAAGTATATCCCTTTTTTATGCATGCTAATATTCTGCCTGCTTTGGTAGCTGCAGCTTGACATGCTATTGCTCAATCTGTCATCTATTAGGATCCCCAGATCTTTCACCATCCTTGATTCACCCAGAGCTTTTCCACCTAGTGAATAATTTGCATTTATGTTTTTTGCCCCCAAGTGCATTACTTTACATTTCTCCATATTAAACCTCATTTTCCATTTGTCTGCCCACTCCATTGTTTTATTTAGGTCATTCTGCAAAATTTCCATGTCCTGATGTAAGTTTATTACTCTACTTATTTTTGTGTCATCCGCAAAAACTGAAACTGAGCTATTTATCTCATATATCTCTATATCATTTATAAATAAATTGAAAAGAACTGGTCCCAAGACAGAGCCTTGGGGTACTCCACTCACCACTGCAACCCAGTCCGAGTACATGTTATTTATCACCACCCTTTGGACACATCCCTGTAACCAGTTTTTTACCGGAGCACAAACCTTATGGCCCATGCCTGCAGATCTCAGCTTGTGTATTAAGTCTTTATGGGGGACTGTAACAAATGCTTTTGTAAAATCCAGGTACACCACCATCCACAGGCCTCCCCCTATCTAGATAGCAGCTCATTTCCTCGTAGAGCAGATTGGTCTGGCAGGAACGACCTTTCTTAAACCCATGCTGATTACCGCTAATGATATTCTTTTCCTCTGTAAATCTTTGCATATAGTCCCTAATCATCCCCTCCAATAATTTACCCACTATTGATGTTAAGATGACTGGCCTGTAGTTCCCAGGAATATGTCTCTGCCCTTTTTTGAATATTGGTACCACATTGGCTTTTCTCCAGTCAGTTGGTACCAATCCTGTCATTATGCTGTCCACAAACATTAGGAACAATGGCCTGGCTATAATCTGATTGAGTTCTCTGAGGACTCTTGGGTGTAAGCCATCTGATCCTGGTGATTTTTTTGTGTTAAGTTTATTAAGTCTTTCCCTGACTCCGGCCTCTGTTAGCCACGAGGGAATGTCCTGCGTTGTGCTATTAACAGTATAGTCGTAGTCGGTAAACCCTTGTTTTTCCTGTGTAAAAACTGAGGAAAAGAAGGTATTCAGTACAGTTACCTTCTTTGTGTCATCTGTAACCATCCTCATCTATTATGTGTGCAATGTGTCCTGATTTTGCCTTTTTACTGTTAATATATCTAAAAAAATGTATTTGGGTTCTTTTTAATTTCTTCCGCTATGTGTCTCTCGTAATCGTTTTTAGCCGCCCCGATTGTGATTTTACACTTCTTATTGCATTCCTTGTAGTGTTGGAATGCAGAGGGTAACCCACTCCCTTTATATTTTTTAAAGGCCATATTTTTCTCCTTAATGAGACTTTTCACATTACAGTTTAGCCACCCAAGTTTGATCTTCGCTCTTCTATATTTATTGCCCATTGGAATGCACTGTGTGATAGCTTTGTTTAATATGCTCCTAAAGCATTCCAATTTCTCTTCTGTATTCAATGTTTCCAGGATTTGGTCCCAATTTATGTCATTTAGCAATGACAGCAGTTCAGAAAAATGTGCTCGTTTAAAATTTAGTGTTTTTGTGCTACACCCTTGTGTAACCTTTTCCTATGATTTACGCTAAATGTGATCATCCTATGATTGCTAGATCCCAAGTTGTTTTATATAGCCCACCTGAGATCAGACTTGGATCATTCGTAATTAATAGGTCTAACAGGGCATTCTTTCTAGTTGGGGAATCCACCAATTGGGAAATGAAGTTGTCCTGTAAGACATTCATGAAATGATGGGCCTTATAATAAGTGAGCTGTTCCCTCTGCCCAGTCAATATCGGGATAATTGAAGTCCCCCATTATGATTACACTTCCCTGTCATTTATAACTGTGATAGTAGTTCCAGGTCCTCCTCCTGCAGGTTGGGTGGCCTATAACATACCCCCACTACTAATTTCCCACTTACTTCTTCTCTTTTGAGTTCTACCCACACTGATAGACACACCCCTCCCCCTCTTCTACCTTCCCTGTCCTTGTGATACAAGGAATACCCCTGTATGTTGGCCAGCCAAACGTGAGAGCTGTCAAACCAAGTTTCAGTTATTGTTAAAGGGTATCAGTCAGGAGAAGGGTACAAAAGAATTTCTAAGGCATTTGATATACCATGGAACACAGTGAAGACAGTCATCATCAAGTGGAGAAAATATGGCACAACACTGACATTACCAAGAACTGGATGTCCCTCCAAAACTGATGAAAAGACGAGAAGAAAACTGGTCAAAGAGGCCGCCAAGAGGCCTACAACAACATTAAAGGAGCTGCAGGAATATCTGGCAAGTACTGGCTCTGTGGTGCATGTGACAACAATCCCCCGTATTCTTCATAGGTCTGGGCTATGGGGCAGCATGGCAAGACGGAAACCTTTTCTTACTAAGAAAAACATCCAAGCCCAGCTAAATTTAGCAAAAAAACACCTGAAGTCTCCCAAAAGCATGTGGGAAAATGTGTTCTGGTCTGATGAAACCAAGGTTGAACTTTTTGGCCATAATTCAAAAAGATATGTTTGGCGCAAAAACAACACTGGACATCACCAAAAGAACACCATACCCACCGTGAAGGATGGTGGTGGTAGCATCATGTTTTGGGGCCGTTTTTCTTCAGCTGGAATAGGGGCCTTAGTCAAGGTAGAGGGAATTATGAACAGTTCCAAATACCAGTCAATATTGGCACAAAACCTTCAGGCTTCTGCTAGAAAGTTGAACATGAAGAGGAACGTCATCTTTCAACATGGCAACGACCCAAAGCATACATCCAAATCAACAAAAGAATGGCTTCACCAGCAGATGATTAAAGTTGTGCAATGGCCCAGCCAGAGGCCAGACCTGAATCCCATTGAAATCTGTGGGGTGATCTGAAGAGGGCTATGCACAAGATATGCCCTCGCAATCTAACAGATTTGGAGTGTTTTTGCAAAGAGTGGGCAAATATTGCCAAGTCAAGATGTGCCATTGCTGATAGACTCATACCCCAAAAGACTGAGTGCTGTAACAAAGTGAAAAGGTCCTTAATGATAATCTTCTGAAAGATCCAATATGCGTTGCTGACGTAAAAAAAAAACAATTTCAAACTTTATAAAAGACCATGAATCAGATAATGCGGCTCACCCCATTAGGTGGGAAGCCTTTAAATGTGTCTTAAGGGGAATCCTTATATATATGGATCACGACATTAAAAAAATAAGAAATGCAAAAGTTTCTGCTTTAATACAAAAGATCACCATTTTAGAATTAAGACACAAAAACACTAATTGTGATATAGTTAGAACTGAACTTAGTAATGTTAGGACACAGTTAGTACAACTTCTTCACCAACACTCACTAAGATCCCGCGATAAGTTTCTCAAAACCTCTTACGAATATAGTAATAAAAGTGGCTCCCTTTTGGCCACATCTCTCCATCCCAAAACATTATCAACATCTATTTTGAAAATATCATCTCCTAGTAAAGGCTTGGTCCATACTAATACGGCTATTTTAGAGACGTTTCGTAACTATTACTTTTCACTGTATTCCACAAGTTGACTCTGCCACTGATCATTTGGATTTGAGGCTAGAGGCTGAGGCAACTATATACCTGAAGGACACAGCTTTGCCAACTATAGACCCACTTACTAGCTTTTCTCTGAATGATTCATTTACCGATGATGAACTCATGGAGGCTAAATTTGGTAAGTCTCCAGGCCCGGATGGCTTTACCAATCGGTTCTACAAAACTTTTGCCTCAGACTTGATCCCTATTCTTTTACAGTCGTTTAACTCGATTTCGGAGTCTCAACATTTTCCATCAGAGTCTCTGAAAGCCCATATTTCTGTTATACTGAAACCAGGTAAAGACAATACTAATCCAAGTAGTTATCGTCTTATACCTCTACTTAATCGTGATATAAAGATACATGCAAAAATGATTGCGCATAGGCTTCAACCTTTACTACCTCTTATAATTTATACAGATCAAACGGGCTTCATAAGATCTACAGAGGCTCGTGATAATACTAGCAAATCTCTTTCCTTAATTTCTTTAGCTCAAAAGCGTGGGATCCCAGCTTGTTTGCTTACGATTGATGCCGAAAAGGCATTTGATCATCTAAGTTGGAGATTCCTGCTTTATTCACTTTGTCAGATTAATCTTGGTGGCAATCTGACTAATAAAATAATGGCACTGTATGCGACCCCGTATGCACAGGATCGAAAAATGGCATTCTTTCTACACCATTTAAGATCAGTAACGAGACCCGTCAAGGTTGCCCTTTGTCTCCTTTACTATATGTGATTACGATGGAACATTTGGCAATGGCTATACGTAATATCTCAATACATGGTATTAACATTAATGGTACAGAATATAAAACTTCTATGTATGCGGATGACATTTTACTCTATATTTCATTGCCTAGATGTAGTATTCCTTCTATTTTAAAAGAGGTTGAAAGTTTTGGATGCTTAAGTAAACTTTACTAAATCAGACTTAACATATCTTTAACAGAAGAGGAGACACGCTTTATAACATCAGCTTTTCCCTTCCGCTGGCAAGTGGTAGCAGTTAAATATTTAGGAGTGAAGACACCTATGGACCTTTCTTTGATTTATCATCTTAATTTTCTCCCCCTGTTGTCGAGAACTCAATCAGAACTTCAAATTTGGTCAAAACTCTCTTTATCTTGGTTTGGGCGTATCAGTGCCATTAAAATGAATAGATTACCAATATATTTATATAGGTTTTAAACTTTACATGTTAAACTGCCAAAATTAAATAGTCTTTTCCTAGCTTCCAAACTGTGGGTCCCTCTTGAAAAATTCCTAGCAGGCCGCAATCTGGCCCATGCCCCATGGCTCCCGCGGGCCCATAGAGGCCTCTCTGACTTCGCATCTCCTGTCACGGTCCGGGTGTTGGAGCAATGGGACGCACTGAACACTCTAAGTGGGTTCTCTCCGCCTGGATCCCCTCTTTCACCCCTAGGTGGGTTCCCCTGGTTTATTCCCGGGGAGTGCCTTTCTTTCTTCCGCACCTGGGCAAGGGATGGAGAGATGCGGGAGATTTGTCCAAGAGCAGGGACTAGTGTCCCTGGAATGGCTCAGAACTCAGTTTGGTAGGTTTCCGATGGATGACTGGCGTTTCAGGCAATTGCACCACTTTATACATAACCTCCCTTGTGCAGTTAGGCCCCCATCCTATTTAACCCCATTTGAGAAACTGTGCAAATCCGATGGCCCCATTCCTCACTCTATTTCGGTCCTTTATACAATGTTACAGGCCACGGAATCAGAAGGGAAACCCGCTTTCATACGTGAGTGGGAGAGGGACCTGCGGCACGAGTTTACTACGGCTCAGCTAGACCAAATGTACCGTCTCACCCATAAGAGTACAGTAGACACAAAGATGCAAGAAAATAGCTTTAACCACTTAAGGACCGGAAGGATTTCCAGCTTTAGGACCGGAGCCCTTTTTGCGATTCGGCACTGCGTCGCTTTAACTGACAATTGCGCGGTCGTGCGACGTTGTACCCAAACGGTATTTTATATATTTTGTAAATTTATATTCTTCCTCATATTTGCGATAAAAAAAATTGCAATCGGCGTTTGATTGGTTTGCGCAAAAGTGGTCGCGTTTACGGATGATGAGAATTCATTTTTGGGGTTTTTATTTATTTTTTTTTACTAATAATGGCGGCGATCTGCGATTTTTAGCGGTACTGCGATATTTCAGCGGACATGTCGGAACATTTTGACACTTTTTTGGGACCATTGGCATTTATACAGCGATCAGTGCTATAAAA
This sequence comes from Glandirana rugosa, assembly GCA_018402905.1. NCBI lineage: Eukaryota > Metazoa > Chordata > Amphibia > Anura > Ranidae > Glandirana > Glandirana rugosa. The sequence continues at coordinate 3,265,346 of BLSH010117941.1, read as the reverse complement.
ATGCACTGATTACTGTGTAAATGCCATTGGCAGTGAAGGGGTTAACCTGCAGGGGGCGCTCTAAGGGTTAACTGTGTTCCCTGGGTGTGTTCTTACTGTATGGGGGCTTGCCTAGCTGGGGAAGGGAAGTGGTCACAGCCTTCACGTACAGGAAGGCTGTGATCACAGCCCTTCCCCCTCACAGACCTCCGCTCCTTCACTCCAGGGGGGGGGGCATCGCGGGTGGCCGGCGGCAATCGAAGCCGCCGCACCGGCTCCCTGGCCCTCCCCGGACACAGTGAGCGCGCGGACGCGCCTCCGGCGGCTCGCGCGCGCTCACTGTGCGCGATCTGGCGGCCGCCGTCATATGACGGCGATTCGCCTTACAGCGCCACTTTGCCGCCGTCAATTGCCGATTGACGGTCGGCAAGTGGTTAAAGTGCTGTCCCGGTGACCTTAAAGAGAATGTACCCTGCGACCTCTGACTCTTGTTGGAGGGGCTGGGGACACTGTAGTACTTACCTGCATGTTTGGTGGGAGTGCCCGGTGCTGCGACCCTTCTGGCTCGACGTTAAGGCCCAGATAAAACAAATACTAGATATTGAAATTGAAGACTCACCGATGATGTTTCTTTTGCATGTCCCACCCATCCCTCTTGGCCACTACCGCAAATCAGTCTTGCCACATCTTTTAAATGCAGCGTGGCGCCTGATACCAATATACTGGAAATCAACTCGAGTCCCTCAGATTGGATTCGCCAAGTTGATTCTATCATGGCCTCGGAGGAGTGGGTGGCGAAGTGCAAAGATCGATATAAGAGGTTTCAGGGGATCTGGGCTACATGGCTCCATTACAAATCTTCCTTAGCAATGAGGTCACCGGGGGTCTCCCAGATCAGTACGTAAGTTTCGTTGCCACACGAATCTTTGGTATAGAGGTTTCAGCAAACGGCTAGAGGAACGGTGAGGCATAGTCCTTGTATGACTGTAAAGTGGACCACTCCACAAGCAATATTCATTCAACACTGGTAGTTTGTAATCCCCCCCCCCCCTTTTTTTCTTGTTTTTCTTTCTCAAATCCCTCCTTCCCCACCCCACTTCCTCTTCCCCCCCATCTCATCCCCTCCTGGACAAATAGCTACTCGCCTAGAGTTCAGGGCCGGGCACCCAGACACAAGTTTTGGAGTGGTCAGTGAGAACCCCCCTGACCCAGTGGTATCTAACGTACACTTCCAGCATGATTATGCATGGATCCAGAGAGATAGATTTTAAATGTGGTTATCTTGTATGTCTGTGGGACGGGGTGAAATGTTACACTTGACATTTTGTATTTCCCTTCTTTTTGAAAAATAAAGATTACTTAAAAAAAAAAAAAAAAAAATAGTCTTTTCCTAAAATTTATATGGAAATTTACTAAACCCAGACCTCGCCACAAAATACTATGTCGAGCAAAAAAACGAGGAGGTGCAGCATTACCAAAATTGGAACTCTATTACAAGGCAGTTATATTTACACAGATCTTAGACTGGTTCCATCATCATCATAATAAACAATGGGTTCAATTAGAAGCAAGTTCTTCTCCATTACATCCTAAAGCGGCCCTTTGGATTCCTTTTAAGGATATTGGTGCACGATCTTCCTGGCCATGGATTACTTATATGGTCTTTGAATACTGGCATTAATATTTAAAGTTTCACACTTTATCTTCTATCCCAGGTCCCTTTACTCCTTTGTTGGACAATCCTGCACTTCCTCTTGGACTTCATTCCCATGCTATTTTAAGCTGGGATAGACATTTTTTGGCCGCAAATCGGACATACGATTGTGGAAGGTAAATTTATTTCATTCTTAAGCTTTCAAATTATACATGGACACATAAAGAGCTCTTGGTTTATTTACCTGCAGTTATATAGTTTTTAGGGCTCTCTAACACTAACACCGTCCATACATCGGTCACTTACAGAATTTGAAGAGCTCTGTATAGCCCCGGAGCCCCCTACTCATAATATATCCAAGATCTTACTTTCTACTTTAGCTTCACCAGGTTTACCTTCATATACGACCAAACGGACAGAGGAATTGGGTTGTCCGATAGGGGAGAGGGACTGGGATCAAATCTTTGTTAATACACATAAAATGTCAATGGCCTGTGACACCCAAGAACAGAACTTCAAACTACTTTCTTGATGGTACCACACCCTGGTTAATTTACATCATATTTTCCCCTCACAATCGGAATTTTGTTGGCGCTGGCACACATCGGTGGGTAATCTTAATCACCTCTGGTGGACTTGTCCACCCATTAATACATTTTGTGAAAAGGTGATTAAACTTTAATTACGGATGAGTCCATTTTTAATTCTGTAGAAATGGCCTTAAGTTCAAAAATACCCAAATCGCTGCCTCGGGTTAAAAAATCTCTTCTGGGTTGTTTTAGCTCAGCAGCTAGACAACTGATACCACGGTACTAGAAGTCTTCAAAGGTTCCTTTATTTTCAGAATGGATTGAGTCTTTTAATTGTATTATGCTTATTGAGACGTTTAATGGGATATGGTTACCTTGGATATTATTTAATGATTCTCCCTGACTACAGGATTTTTTGACTAAGTTTTATTGATTGTTTATATATATTGATCCATAAACTAAGTATATAATAGAATAATGGTAGATCTTGGGATAGCAATAGACAAACAAACCCCCCCTCCCCCTTTATTTATTTATTTTTTGTCTTTATTGTTTTGTGTTGTTGTAATTTGTTATATTTTGTATTCTGGAAAATTAATAAAAATATATTGAAAAAAAAAGTCCTTCAACAAAGTATTAGTTTAGGGTGTGCACACTTATGCAACCAAATTATTTTATTTTTTTATTCACACCCCCCTCCCCCCCCTAAAAGATTTCAGTTTATTTTTCAACTGAGTTGTACAGTTTATAGGTCACATTAAAGGTGGAAAAAGTTCTGAAATTATTTATTTTTTCTCAATTTTTTTTACAACACAGAAACCTGACATTTTAACAGGGGTGTGTAGGATTTTTTATATCCACTGTATGTTCATATCTGTCATATAAAGTCCATTGGTCTGTGAAAAGTGGAAGCAACAAACAATGCAATTTCTTTAGTCAGGATATCTCTGCTCTAAGCAGTTCTTCAGCAAGGATGCTATTAGCATACAGCCACTTTATACATAGGTGGAGAAGGAAAGTTGTCACAGACATCAGTCTGTGGACTGGCTAAAAGGAAGGGATGCTACAATTTTGTAGCTACACCCAATCAGCAAAAGTTGTCATGAGTATAACTGATCTTGGAAATATACTTGTAGCAACTTCATTTGTCCTACATAGGTAAAATATAAGTGTGGGATCATTACATGGAAGCTGACCATACACAGAGCAAATTAGGGCTGGTTCCTGCTAAACCGGCCGAAATGTGCTTAGTGGGTGGCCCTATCGGCATGCTTCTGCAACATGTCTTTTGATTGAAAAAACTGAAGGATAAGTTGCATTCCTGGATTGGACGATAGATCACTATATTACTTGAACGTTTTCCTCTTTCCTTTTCTTTCTATGCTTTATCATTTACTCTGTTTCTCGATCGCCCAAAGGTGTATATGAGGGACGATCATCCCTGATGCTAGCGCTACAGCACCTTAATGCAAATATTTGCCATAGAATAGGCTCGTTCAGTACTTTGGGAGCATATGGAATGAACAGCAGCGTTTCCTTTTTTTGGCTGCAGATTTCCTATAATTGTTAGGGGAATGACACCCGAACTCATTGGGTATGTAAAGTGCTTCTTGTGCTCTTGTTTTGTATGTACTTTCAGACTGTTGGAAAAATTTGATATACAGCTTATTGAACGATGCTGAGCTTTCTTTGTATATTTTTGAAAATATCAATAGAAAAATTGAAGAAACTGATCAGAAATTTGTAAGATGCATCCAATCAAATTCAGTCGATGTTCAGGTATTCAGACAGCCACCATCGCTGGCTGTCAGAATACAATAGCCGAAACTACAGATTTCTTATTCCACACTGATAAAGTGAGGATTGAGAAATCCATTAGATCTTTTTCATTCAGGTCGAATGAAAAATATCTATTAGTGTACGGCCGGCTTTGGAACTGATCTGTAGAGAGATGGGCACCTACCCAATTACAGACATTATCTATCCACATTTTTTAATCTGAATTGATCAGCTGGTTTGGGTATAGCCAAATGCTGAGCAATACTACTTTTGAGAACACTTGTGTACACATCCAAATGTTTAACCACTCGTCCTCCAGAAGATTTGCCCCCATCATGACCGGGCCATTTTTTGTGATACGGCACTGTGTTACTTTAACTCACAATTGCGCGGTCATGCAACACTGTACCCAAATAAAATGTATGTAATTTTTTTCACCACAAATAGGGTTTTCTTTTGGTGGTATTTGATCACTACCGTGTTTTTTTTGCGCTATTAAAAAAAATTGTGAAAAAAAACCAATATTTTTTACTTTCTGATATAAAACATATCCAATAAAAAAATGGAAATCAATCTAATTTCTTTATAAATTTAGGCCAATATGTATTCTGCTACACGTTTGGTAGAAAAAAAAATCCCAATAAGCGTATCTTGATTGGTTTGCACAAAAGTAATGAGATATATACTGGAATTTTTTATACTAGTAATGGCGGTGATCAGCGACTTATAGCGGGACTGCGACATTGCGGTGGACAATCAGACACTGACACTTTGTGGGAACCAGTGGCACCAATACAGTGATCAGTGCTAAAAATATGCACTGTCACTGTACTAATGACACTGGCTGAGAAGGGGTTAAACAGCTAGGGTGATCAAAGAGTAAACTGTGTCTAGCCAGTGTTTTTGTGTAAACTTTGTGCTGCTTTTACTAAGAGAAGTGATGTATTTTATTTGCAGGGACACAAAATCCATCACCCCCCCCCCCCCCGTCAGAACAGAGCTCTGCCTTATTTACATAGGCAGAGCTCCGTTCTGTGTCTTTGCATGATGACCAGCGGGTGTCAGTGGACATCCATTGCCCAGCACCTGCAGATTGGCTTCTGCTGTGACTAATTACAGCAGAAGCGGCACACACGCCCTCTAGGCGGAAGTGCAGTATCACGTATATATACACGGGATTTCCTACAAGATGGCTGCCCTGTAGCAATAATATCTGATTGCCTTCTAGGAGTTCAGGAAGGAATCCATTTTTTCCCTGATAGAGCAAATTGGACTATGCTTTATAAGATTTTTTACCCCTTCTTTTAGAGATCAACCGTTCTGGTGTATGGTGGTTTTATATTTATTCACTCATTTTTTTTGTCTTTTAGTTGACCAAGATAGGACTTGTACATAACTATGTCACACAACAAGATATGTAAATATTTTATTCCACACAATATTCAAAATAAAAATCATATTGTTGAACTAAATTGAAGCCCAATGAATATTAATACTTCTATGCTCCAGAAAAACCTGTGCACCTGACTGTTAAGCACAATTACAGAAAGATGCAAAATGAATGATTGCACAGGCTCAGTCAGCGAGAGGACAACCCCGATGTCACTGGAATGCAGACAACAAGTTTACAGATTACAATAGTTTACTC
>BLSH010117941.1:3231089-3250013 GCA_018402905.1 Glandirana rugosa | reverse complement strand
GGTTGAAAGGGAAAAAATTTACTGTTTTAAAATGGCCAGCAATGAGTCCTGATCTCAATCCAATTGAAAATCTTTGGGGGGAGCTGAAAACTGCCATTGGAGAAAGGAACCCTGCAAATGTTCAAGAGCTTGAGCATATTGCAAAGGAAGTGTGGGAGAAAATGCCACCCGAGAAGTGCAAGAAGCTTATCGATGGATATAAGAAACATTTGGAGGCTGTCATCGCTGCCAAAGGGTGTGCAACCAAATATTAAGGAGGGGTGCCAATATTAGTGCACATGCTGGTTTTCTGTTTTTTCTTTATAATTACAATATCTATGTTGAAATAACAATTGTCTTTGTTAAATTACTTTGGACCTCCAATTAAAAGATCCTGCTGATATAAATTTGGTACATTTCCATTTATTTCTGAAGACATTCACTCAGTTATGCAAAACATGAAGGGGTGCCAATAATGGTGAGCAGGACTGTAAATGACAATCATTTAGCCTTGATTCACTTTAGTAGTATTAATTGATTAAGCATGAGAGTTATATGTCTGGCGGCGATGCCACTCATCCTACCAGTGGGATGGCGTTACAAGAATGCTCAGATCTGACACGTTTCCACACAACTGTCATCTACTAGGAATGGACAATCCTCCATTCCCAGTAGACGACAGTTGTGTGGAAATGCGTCGGATCTGAGTATCTCTTTAACACCATCCCACTGGTAGGATGAGTGGCATCGCCACCAGACATATAACTCTCATGCTTAATCTTTTAGCCTTGATGTCAGTGTAACCTTAAAAGCTTTTTAATAAAACTAATGTATTTATAAAACATAAGAGGTTATTTTTACCAGAAGGAAAATCGCTGTCCTTAATATAGAAGATAGGCTGAAGTGATACAATATAACAATTTTCATCAACACACAAAAGATCGTTCACAAAGATACTTTGATTATTTATTTCAGCTTGTCAGCACAAACTTTTAGGTTGTGTAATACAAGTAACATGTATACCAATTAATTGAATATTCATATTGTTGATTTCTGATATATATCTTTTTCACGTAGTTGAGATTAATAGTCACTGTTATCACATTTTGCACTAGTCGCTTTAGTAGTATTAATTGATTATATCATTTATATAGGAATAGTGCACCATTTTAATTGTTTATCTTTTAACCCTATCCTGGTTTTGAGTAGCAGCTGTTCCACTGATTGAAACAAGCACATGGAATACTGTATATTACAGTTAGTATGACATGTTTATTATTTTAGTTTCAGAAAAATGGAACTTTACTATAATTTTAAGGTTTATTAGAGCACTGTGTTACCCTAACAGCACTAAAAACTAAGAATGCATCAGACAGACATGCAACAGACTCAAATGGTATTCGGTGTATTTGAACATCTGGGTATGTGACACCAAACTCTGCTATACTCGTTTGCTTTTGGCTTGAGTTGATGGCATCAGTTTGAGATGCTTTGAGATCATTCAGCATTCACTGACAGGTACACTTGACCTGGAATAACCTGCATTTGACATAATCAAATGGGTTTTGAATTTCCATAGACATATAAAAGCCTACAAAAACCCATCAACAAATGCTCAAAGGAGACATGATCTAATGTTTCCTGAATAATAGTTCTTCAAACATCCTTTTTCATTTCCTTTTCTCTACAATTCTCTTGCTCAATTTGGCCACAAATGTTCAGAGGTGGTCAAAAGAGGAAAACAATGAAGGAAAAATGTTTGTAAGCTCTGAGGCAGTGTCTTCAGCCCTAGGCATGAGCCAACAAGTGACCATATGGTAAATACCGGGGTGTATGAATGTAAGATAGAGCAGTCTAGCTGCTTGCCGATTTAGCTCTATGAGCATCAATGCTGGGGAACGCACTTGGCTATTTCACGAAGCGATGGGGAATGCAGTTGAACAGCATGTGATGATGCATTCTGCTGTACATGACAAAGTAAGTATAAAGCGTACACCCTAGGCATACTGCTCAAAAGGTTCAATAAACACTGAAAGTATTGGGTGGAACAACAGCTCATGCTCTTAGCACCAAGAATAGCAAGTAGAAGTCAAAATCAATTGTCTCTGACATTTATTTTAAGAAAGAAGAAAGGGATCACAGATGGTGGGAAATAACACTTTGTGTATGAACAGAAAGCACTACCAACTCCAGGCAACCTTTGAAAACAATCAGTTTATGATCTAATTTAAAAGCTATTTTGATAATTGGATGCTTTATTGCACATTGCTATACTGATCCTCAAGCTAACTAGCACAACATGTGGTGTATAGTTACAATTTCTTGGTCATTATTATTTATAGCTACATATTTTTTCCTCCTTAGAGTTTGAAGTTTTGGAAATCAGACTAAATCATATGTAGATACAATCAAAAATTGAAGAGGTAACTTTGAAAAAAAATATCCTTTTTCCTATTAGATTAGGTTTTGTCACTGAAATTTTACAACTTGATTGATATCTGTTGATTATACACTTTCCTATATATTTTTCCATAGATATGTGGTATGTAATATCCACACCCTCACTGAGTGTGAACTAGTGGTCTCCCCAGGCCCCCTGTCTCCACATTTTGGGGATTTGTCCCTGCGTGCATTTTCTCTTCAATTAGGTAACATTGTGGCTTTCTTCCCCCTGTGCTCATGTGTTCATGTAATGATCGATTGTCTTGCTGCATGCCCTGTGGGTTATATTATTTTTTTTTTCATTTGTTATTAGTATTATATGTATTTAAAATGTCTTTTCTCTCCATACTTAGTCAATGATAAAACACTCCACTAACAAACTCCTGATGAAGTGGATCTTTATCCAGGAAACGCATTGAGTGTGTGGAGAAATTAAACTGTAAATAGATCATTGAATTTTACATCGGACAGAAACATGTATCACCCAAAAATGTTGAACATCCAACCCAATGCTGGGAAAGGTTGACAGTTGTTTTTTAAAAAAATGTTTGTGGTCTTTTATTGAATTTTGTAATAAACTCTTTTTTATTCAAATTGTTGTATTGTCTATAAAATCCCACCATAGATAGGGGTTCATACCCAAGGTAGAGGTTTTGGCATCAGCAACATCACACAAAGAATGGTATTGGTGAAAATGTATCATGGTAATTTGCCATTAACAGTTTTTTAGCTATATTTGCTGGGTAGAAAGGCTACATAGAGGTATTTAACCACTAGCCTACTGGGCATTTTCACCCGCTTTCTGCCCAGGCCAATTTTCAGCGCTCTAACATTTTGAATGACAATTGCGTGATCATGCAACACTGTACCCAAACAAAATTTTTATCCTTTTTAGAGCTTTCTTTTGGTGGCATTTAATAACCACTGGGTTTTTTATTATTTGGTAAATAAACTAAAAAAGACTGAAAAAAAAGCCAAAAATTTTTCATAGTTATAAAATTTTGCAAACCGATCACTTTTCTCTTTCACTCTTGTGCGCTGATGAGGCTGCACTGATGGGCATTTTTAGGCTGCACTGATGGGCATTAATGGGTACTGACAAGCTGCACTCGTGGGCACTGATGAGGCTGCACTGATATATGGCACCGATAGGCGACACTGAGGAGGAGGCACACCAATTGGCAGCAGTGGTGGGTACATATTTGCAGCACAGGGGGGCACATATTGGAAGCACTGGGATGGCCACAGATTTGCAGCACTGGTGGGACTGCACTAATAATCAGGACACTGACACCTCATTATCATTCTAGATGTCTCTTTTAGAGACGCCGGTTATCTGCTCTCTTCTCCGATTCTCATGCAATCAGCGTGCGGAAAGGACTGCTGATAACTGGCATCTGTTTACTTCCGTGATTAGCAGTGATTGGACACATTATATCACGTGGTAAAGAGCCGCTGATTGGCTATTTACCTCAATCTGTGATCAGCAGTGTCCAGAGGGCACTGCGATCACATAGCGAGCCACCCGTGCCCAGCAGCGGGCACGATCATGGGACGCCATCATATTACGGCGTCCTAGAACTAGACGACTATGTTATAGCCATCATTCAGCTATAGTGAGGTCAACAAGTGGTTAAAAAATAAGTTCACCTCTGGGAACATGTTACATGTGCCACTAGTTTTTAGGGTGAAACATATAATATGTTCCCTATGCTGCAGCCGCTGCCCAATCCCCGCATCCCCTGACAGCAGTACGGGGAGAAGTTCATCAAATCAGTAAAAATAGTAAATGCACATTTTTTTGCAAAAAATGTGCATTTATTTATTTACTTTTTTAAAAGTGAACTTACCCTTTAAGCTTGGTAAACACGGGCCAAAAATCTTTTGAAACCGGTCGGTTCAGTAGGCCTGTACAGCTCCTCGACAGACAGCAAGTGCCGAACAGCGTCTGATCAAAGCAATTGGCTGATCAGTGCATTCTGGCGGGGAGCAGTCCCCCTGTCAGAACACTATAGCTCAGTGGGGAGATCGCCGCACTAACATTTTAATGTGTTAGCACGGTGATCTAAGTTTGTTTTCTTCATTCAACCTGCTGGGTTGAATAAAAAAAAACAAAAAAACTTATAGTGTGTTCCCAGCATTAGTCATGAGGAATTAGAATTAACTGACCACCACCAGGCACCTGGCTGTCAGGCTGGATAGGCTGTTAACATATAGCCTTTTTGTTAAAGTGAATGTAAACTCTAACAATGAACCTCTCTTATTTGTGACCCTTTAAGCTGGGTTTGCACTTATGTGAATTGGATGTGGATCTCCCCGCATCCAATTCGTATGACTGGAAACTGTGACCGGCTCTCAATGGAGGCGGTTCACACTGGAAAAGAGTCCTCTGCAACTATTGCCCCATTTCAGGTCCGAATTCTGGCAAAAATTCGGACCTGATAGGCACCTGAAATGGAGAACAGGGACACACCGGACCCCCTGCTGTGAGCCGCGGCCACAGCTAGTGTGAACCCGACCTTAGTCTGTTAAAATATTTTGTTATATCTGATCAAAAAGTGTAAAAAAACAAACAAACTGTGGATCATGTAAAAAAACCCAGCTCTCATGTGCACAGATTCTGTCATAACTCAGGAGTATAATTAGCCCTCTTAGTTCTTATCTTGGATTAAAGAATAATGTCTAGGCTGTAGAGATCGTAGAGTGGCAGGGTCTGAGTAGTTCTTTTTTTTTTAAATCAGAAAAATTGTTTATTGTGTCACAAAATCAGGTGTACAGTAAATAAAAATTATTACACCAAGGAAGAACCCATCAGCATATACAGTTGAACAATGTAGAAGTAGACAAAAGGAGGTATTAGGTTCACAAAGCTATGATATACCATTGTCATATGTTACAAGGACACATTGTTAGCAACCGTACCTCTGTTCACATTTTATAACCATACATGTGTAAGCTGAGAGGATAACTGAGTGATTGACACAAACTTAATTACATAAGCTAAAGTAATATAGATGAACTGACTACCTTCTAACGGGAAGGTAAACCAACCAAGAGTAAGAGAAGAATTGTTGCCGTGACATCTACCCTTGGGTCGTCTATGGTCTTCTTTATTAGCCGTCCATTGACATGTAGGGACAGGAGATCATCTATCAGCCCATGCCAAGTGCCTGATAGTTGTGGGCATGGTGACAACTAGTAGCTACATTTTCAAGGGCACTAGAAAATTACATCTGGAGAAGTCGCTCCAGAACCAGTTGGGGAGGTGCCAAGCCAGGAGTGTCTAGCCATGGCTGCCATATCCTGCGGAATTTATTAGCAGCGTTTCTATGTTGATACGTTAACTTCTCTTTAATGAGAATTACATTAACTTGTTCAATCCACTGTTTCGTCCTTGAAGCATGCAATGGTAACCATTGCCAGGAGATCTGCTTGCGGGCAATATACAGCAGTCCATTTACTGCTATATTATTGGGAGTTGTAAAAAGCGCCTCATCTATTGCACCTAGCAAACAGGTCACCGGGTGGAAAGGAACAGTGGCTTGATAAACAGACAATATAATATCAGTCCAATATCTATAAAGTTTTGGGCAGCGCCACAGAAGATGTACAAGGTCTCCATTAGCTCCCTCACATTTGGGGCACAAAGGAGACTCCCTCCTGCCCCATCTGTGAAGCAACACCAGAGTGTGGTAGGTTCTATGCAAGATAAAAAGCTGAGAGAGCCTGTAAGATGGGGAGACTGAAATGACAGGCATAGACTGCAAACACATTTCCCAGTCCTCACCCCCTATTTCACCCAGGTCTTGTTCTCATCTATGCCTTGGCAACATCCTGTGTCCTCGAGGAGAGGGTTTGGTATATTTGTGATATCATGCCCTTTTTTATTTTGTGTGGCGAGTATGTCGCTTAGTTACAGATGTTCTGTGAGTTCCAACCTTGACTGTCGGACCTGAGACTGTAGAGCGTGGCGGAGTTGGAGGTATCTATAGAAGTAATGTTTTGACAGCTCAAACTCACTCTGCAGGTCCATGAAGGACTTTAAAATGGTCTGGCTGTATAATTGGGAAATGCATCTAACACCCAAGGCTTCCCAGGACTGAAACCCCTCCAATTTACATAATTCTGTATAACGGTGGTTGCGCCATAATGGGGTCAATGCAATGAAACCGGTCAAAGCAAGGCTAAATTTGACTGAGGCACAAAGCCTGTTTAGCAAAAGTACGGTAGGCGTTGAGACTAGGCACTGAGGGAGGCAGGGGCGGCTCGTGCATTGAGGGCGCACAGGCGCCGCACCCCCATCCGTGCGCCCTGCCCCTTTTAGGATACCGTGCACATGGATTCCTATGGTGGGGGCGGGAGTAGGTGTTTTTTTTAACCACCTGATTAGAGCTGAAGGCTTTAACAGGCTTCAAAATAGGGTGGGCTCGGGGCGCAGAGAGTGCGCCCCAATCCCACCCAATTGTGTGACCATAGCGCATTCATTTTCGCTATTTTCACACTACCTCTCCTCCCCGCCAATCAGCAGTCAGGTCTGTGAGACCTGTTTCCCGATTGGCCAAAGCGCCAGGCGATCCTATTGGATGCCTGGCACTGAGGGAGAGGAGACAGGTCGGAGCCGCCGCTGGAAGAGCTGCCGCTGCATGGAGGAGAAGAGCAGAGCACACAGCAGTAGCTCTGCAGAAACAGTAAGTGGCGGTTACACGGACCTACCGCCGGGGGTTGGGGGACTAGCAGCGGTCGGTGCCTCAAGCCCCCGGCCGCCCCTGGCGCGGGGTTCAGGTGCATCCACGTCCACCAGTCGCCACTAGTCCTATCTGGTGATGCCTGTATACCACTATCAGGTGATACCTGTATATAATCTGGTGATGCCGTATACCGCTATTTGGTTATACTGTATACTATCTGGTGATGCCTGTATACTATCTGGGGTTTGCCATAAGTGTGTGCAGCCTATTGCATTAGGGTGTGCACCCCAAAGTTCAAAACACACATGCCTTTTTCTGAAGCCTCAACTGCATGGGACAGTGAATGAACAGGATAGAGCTCTGTGCTGAGCGGCTTCCTGTTCATTCACAAACTGAAGCATAGTAAACACAGTTTACTACACTTAAGTTATGAATGAACACAGCGAGTGAGTTTACTGTGTTCATTTAGAAAAGGAAGGGGCCAGTAAATGACACATTTACTAGCCCCTTCCCCCATTCTGGGAGTGCAACACAGGGGGAAGCCTGGGCAATAGGGACAATCGACACTGCACGCAGTGATTGGGGTGTGCCCAGGCACACCCCCTGTGCACGCCTATGGGTGATGCCTGTATACTATCTGGTGATGCCGGGCTGTATACTCCTGACACAATGGATGGAATATATAAGGGATGGGGCGTATGAGAATGGGAGGGGTCAAAAAGGAAGGGCGGGGTATGGCGCCCCACCATCCTAAAATTTCACCAGCCGCCACTGGAGGGAGGCCGGCCTCAAGATGAGACACAGCTGGTAGATTGGGTACATTATAGAATAGTAGGGTTACGTATTGGAACATCTGGGTCATCCACCCCCTAACCACCTAGGTGTTGAAGCTGCAAGGCAAGGAAATAAAGCCTGACGTTGGGCACTGCCAGTCTCCCCTGATCCTTACTGTATTGCAATGTAGACAGTTTAATTCTGGATATTTTCTTTTTCCATATAAGACTTCTGAAAACTGTGTCAATATGTACAAACCATCTACGAGGAATCCATTGTAGAGAGTTGTGAAGTATGTAAAGAAGCTGGGGTGCCCATACCATCTTTATACGGTTAACTTTACCAGTGACTGAAATTGGGAGCTTACACCAGGCAACACATTTAGTTTGTAATTTATTGATAAGGGGGAGTAAATTAAGGGTTAAATATCTTGGAAGGGTCCAAGGTTACTTGTACCCCCAAGTATTTAAAGGAGGAAACAATCTTGAGAGACTGGGCACAGTCTGTCAAGGGGGTGGTCAACTCGTCCAGTGGTAGGAGGGCCGATTTGCTCCAGTTTATGGAGAAACCAGAAAAAGAACCAAACTGAGTTATTAGGGACAGAAGGTTCTGCGGTGAGGTGGAGGTATCTCCCAGGTACAGGAGGGTATCGTCTGCATATAAAGATACCTTGTCCTCCAAAGAACCTCTTATCGATGGGGAGGCTCCGACTATCTCGGCCAGAGGTTCTAGTGCTAAGGCAAATAACAGGGGCGACAATGGGCAACCCTGTCTCGTGCCTCTATAAAGATGGAAAGAGTCAGAGAGATCCCCATTAATGCGCAGCTTGGCCGTGGGGTTCGTATAGAACAGGACTCACTTAATGAAATGGTCACCCAGTCCAAAGCTTCCCAGGACCTCCCACAGGTACGGCCACTCCATGCTGTTGTATGCTTTTGCAGCGTCAAGAGACAGCACAGCCCTATTTGTCTGGGTTATCTACCGGGACCTGTAGGTTGGAACAACCGCCTGATGTTCAATGCTGTGGACATAGAGGGAATGAATCCTGATTGATCTCAGTGAATGAGTTTTTGGATAACAAACGCTGGACGGGTAGCCAACACTCTAGCTAAGAGTTTAATGTCTGTTGTCAATAAGGAAATAGGCCTGTATGAGTCTGGGAGGAGAGGGTCCTTGCCTGGCTTGGGTATGAGAATTATGGAAGCTTCCGTCATTGACGGGGGCAATTGGCCCAGTTCCAGGGCATCCACCAAGGTCTGCTTCAATTGTGGCAACAAAGAGTCAGCATAATTTTTGTAAACCTCTGCTGGCAACCCGTCTGCCCCCGGAGATTTTCCAGGAGGGGAGAGGACCAACGCCTCCAGCAGCTTATCGATGGTGAGGGGGCCATTTAACATGTCCCTGTCAGCAGGAGACAACTGTGGCAGGGTACACCCCGATAGAAAGTCCCGAACTGCGACTGGGCTAGAGGAAACCTTAGAGGAATACAAATCTGAATAAAAAGCCATGAAGGTCTGCAATATATCAGAGGGAGAGTTCACCACTTTCACAGACATGTCCTGAACTGCTGATATGAAGGAGGAACCTCTGGTGGACTTAGTCATCTTGGCTAGCATGTGTCCAGTATTCTCTCTGTCCTCATAGAATTCTTGCTGTAAAAAGAAGCGTTTGTTTTCCGCCTTTGTTAAAGTCATTTGCTTAGCCATGTGTTGTGCATCTAACCACCTTCTTTTAGTACTCTTTGTGGGATTCACGATAAATACCGACTCTGCCTCCCTAACTTCCTGCAATACCGAGAGCCCCCAGGCCTTGGTCTTTATAACAGTAATTATTTAATAAACTGACCCCTAAGAAAAGCCTTGAGGGCTTCTCGGTACATCCCTGGGGTTGTCGTGTTTCTATTAGGCTTAATAAAATCAGTAATGGCAGCTTTCACTGGGTCAGGGGTTGGGTACAAAGTAAGCCAAAATGGGTTAATTTTCCAGTACGTACATTTGTGAGGGCCAGAGGTGGTTATTTGAGCCCAGTATGGGGAGTGATCAGAGACGGTTCTCGGTTCATACTGGGCATAAGCAATATGTGCAAGCATTTCCTCATTGCAGAGACCAAGGTCAATCCTAGAGAAGCCCCTATGGGAAGCAGAGTGGCAAGAATAAGTTCTGCTTTGAGGATTTTTTACCCGCCAAAAATCATGCAGTCCCATTTCTGCTAGAAGGCAGGCAAATGGAGTCATACCTCCAGCCACAGTCTGGTGGGAGTGGGCCATTGTAAATTTATCCAGCCAATAGTTGAGGTAGTTGTTGAAGTCTGCCACTATGAGAGCGGGGACATTAGGGTGTTGGGCTAAAAAACCCGTCAAGATTTTAAGGATTTCCACAGAGAAGGGGGTATATACACATTAGCCAAAATACAGTCTAAAACCAGCCAATAGACCAACAGGGCCTCCACAAAAAACAACTGAAGAAATCTTCGTCCCAATGGGACCTTTAGATCTGGAGGGACAGGGTCTCTGGCCTGTCCATGAGGGCGTCTCACACGCCTGAGTGTCACAACAGGCAACACCAGCTTGTAAAGGTTAACGACTGACTCTCAGGGCCTCCGCCTTGCCCAAACCAGAACAAAAGTGGACATCTGTGTTCCCTGTAGAAAGTTATAACAGATTTGCAATATACGCATGGCCGCTCAGACCTACGGTCTACGGTTTTCTGCATCCTCCCAGATGGAACATTCTTCTCTGTCCAGCCATTGCGACACCAGTTGCGGTCTTTCAAAGAAGTGGACCTGATCTCTGGCCACCACACGTAGACGAGCAGGGTATAGCATGGAGTACTGTACGTACTGAGGGCCCTCAGACATTTCTTGACTTCATTGAAGTGTGCTCTCTGTTTCTGCACTTCCGCAGAAAAGTCGGGGAATAACGAGATTTTGGAATTGCCCATCACCAAAGCTTCTCCTAAAGACCTAGCTTTTGAGAGAATAACATCCCGATCTTTGTAGTTGAACAGCTTGAATAGAAATGTGCGCGGGGGGGTTACCCGGCAGTAGAGGTTCTCATCGGTACTCTATGTGCCTGCTCGACACAAAACATGGGGGAAAGGCATCCTTCCCACAGATTTGCAGGAGCCACTGTACAATAAAGTGCACTGGATTCTTCCCTTCAGTCCTTTCTGGGATGCCTATGGCACGAATGTTATTTCTTCACATCCTATTTTCCATGTCCTCAATACTTGCTGGCTGTTTAGTGACAGTGACTGTACTGTAGTGCACATCACGTTGCATGGGAGCCCAATCATCCTTTAATGTACTGACTCTCCTCTCTGAAGTGTGGTCCCCGCAATATTTGCATGTCTTGTCTGACAAAAGACAGTTCAAGTTCAACTCCCTTGATTTCTGATGTCAGTCACTGCAGGAGGTAACTGCAATCATATTGTCTCTCAGTGTTGGTTCAGGGCCTTCCTGATCAGACAGGGAAACCAACCTCATGGCAGAGCTACTTGCAGGGAATCCGCCTCTGCATGGATGTGTCGTCCACGTCCTCCTGCAGAGCAGGCAGCCCCGAGGGGCCTTTAGGGGCAGACTTTGAGAAAAACTTCTGGGCCGCATGCTTGTACTTCTCCTTTGCTGCGCGAGTCAGCCTGCCGCCATCTTGGCCAGCCTGATCAGGATCATTGCGGGGCGCCCCTGTTCGTTTTGACATGGCATGCACTTGATTTGAAAGCACCGCCATGTAGCTGGGAACATCCTCAATCGATTCCAGTATTCAGATCGGGTGAGGCTGCAGGGCTGATGGGAGTCCAAAGGATCAAAGAACGGATTAACAGCGGAGCAATGAGCCCAAGCTTCCGGCTACCATCCACTGCTAGACCACGCCCCTACAGTAGATCAGGAGTAGTTTAGTAAAAGACATACTGGGGGAGGGGGAGATTTACTAAAACTGAAGCACTCAGAATCTGGTGCAGCTGTGCATGGTAGCCAATCAGCTAACGTCAGCTTGTTCAATTAAGCTTTGACAATAAAATCTGGAAGCTGATTGGTTTCTCTGCAGAGCTGCACCAGATTTTGCATGATCCAGTTTTAGTAAATTCGGCCTCACTGGGTAGGACTGATACCCAGATTTTGCATGATCCAGTTTTAGTAAATTCGGCCTCACTGGGTAGGACTGATACCTATCAGTCCACAAAAATGCTATGTGTTGCCAACAGAACTTAGGTACTGAAAGGACTTCTACAAGATCAACAGGTATTCTCACTGCTTGCAGGGTCTTAATTACACATGAGGTAATGTTCATGTATTTCAGAGATGTTTTTTTTTCCCTATACATATGCTTTATGGCAAAGTACAATGTGTAAAGTGTGGCACCTCAGAGCAATCAATGTTAATGAATCTTAATTATCTAACAAATCGCAATATGCATGGCCCTATTCTACTGCCTGGGAGGTTTTGATCAGACTGGCTGCTAAGGGATTATACAAAGAATTCTTAATGTAAGACATGCTGCGTGACACTATTCTATTCACATTTAAATTGTGCAGATTCTGCTCAAATAGGTAGTAAATAAAAAGTCTACTTAGAGTGACTGTATAAAGAAAGTGAAAATGCAGTAGCTCCTTGCAAATAATAATTCCACTTTTGCCAATGACATGAACAGAAATTGGACAGGTTGCTAAGATATAATGTGCCTTGCATCAATACAAATGTTCAAATGAGAAAAAAAAGCTAAATGTGTTAGAAGAAATACACAAATGCAATACTATAAATACCGTAAAACTGGAATACAAATACTGATTGTTACCTGGTTCTTACATCTAATTTGCATCTGTTGATGATGCAGGACAACTCAAACAGAATGGGGAACCATCCTCTCACCCAGACACGGTCCTCAGGAGCTACATTCATATCATCGCTTGTATACTCCTTGAATGCCTGCAAAAAACACATATATTCTTCTATCAGATAGAAGCAGATCTGCAATGATTCATAATGTGCACTCACTACATAGCAATCATATGAACTATAGCTTTTTATAATGCTATGTGATCAAATAAATAACACAAGGGATAAAATACCTCACTTGTTCAAAGAAAATTATGCTCTAGGTCAGTAGTGGTCTTTAGAGGCCTTTGGTTGCTATTATCCGGCCCTTTTCACACGGGCGTT
The DNA here is from genome assembly GCA_018402905.1 of Glandirana rugosa. NCBI lineage: Eukaryota > Metazoa > Chordata > Amphibia > Anura > Ranidae > Glandirana > Glandirana rugosa. Next base: position 3,236,973 of record BLSH010117941.1, on the reverse strand, counting down.
CCGTGTGCGGGGTCCGTTTTTTTGCTCAGCGGGGATTGCTCCGCTGATCCCGGCTAAGCTGACAGATGTCAGATCCGTCTCCGCTCACTGAGCGGAGATGGAACTGTCAGAGTCCCGCTCTCCTCTATGGGGAGCGGATGAAAACACACCGCCTGTCCGTTTTCATCCGATCCGCTCCGATTCTACAGATGGATGGAAAATAGGGTTTTCATCCGTCTGGATTTCACGGACAGGATGGATCGGAGAGTGGCGGATGTCAGCTGACATGTCTCCGCTGACATCCGCCTCTCCATAGGGCTGCATGGAGCGTCCGTTCAGGTCCTCCTGAAAAATGGACAGGCGGACCTGAAAGGAAAGCCTGTGTGAAAGTGGTCTTCGGGCAGTAACTGCTGATACCAACAATGGGGCATAATTCCTCCCACTGTCACCAATAAAGGGGTACTATTCCTCCTAATGACAGCAACGATGGGGCACATTTTCTCCCAATGACAACAATGGGTTCCATTGACACCAATCTTAGAGCACAATTCCTGCCAATGACACCAACAATGGGGCTCAATGACACCAGTGAAGGGCTCAATACCACCAACGATGGGGCACAATTTCTCCCACTGAAACAAAAAATGGGGCATTATTTTTTTCCCACTGACACCGGGACCTTTTTTAATCCCACTGGCCACAGTTTGGCTCCCCTAAAGTCTGAAGGACAGTAAACTGGCCCATTGATTAGAAAGTTTGGAGACCCCTGCCCTAGGTTCACTCTAGTGCTGACTGCAATTAGTCATGTGGTATCTGCTGAAGGCTGGACCTGCCTTAGGAAGTGCAGTCTGCTCACATAATTTGTAATTAAAACATCTTTGCCATTCTGAAGCTTCCCTTCAACCACTTTGCATATTATTTTATATATACAGTGATTCTGTACTTGCCAAATATGCAGCAGAAATCTCCCACCACTAAGTCTGGCTGCATCCGTTTTAACTGTGGGCAGATGAAGCTGCTGCCAGTTGACTTCCTGGATTTACACAGAGGCAAGCCTCCAGCTCCTGTTCAATCAGACTCTGTCGAAATGGACCTTAGTACTCTTGGTCCATCCACCAGTACGTCAATGCCATTAGTGAGGAATGTTACTACGCCCTATTATAAGAATAATAAAATTCTCACTCCTAAACAAAAAAGCCTCAAGCCCTTGAAAAGTAAAAATAAGAGCAAAAACATTAAAAAGAATGAGAACCATATGGGTACTAACTTCTATTACTCTACGAGGGATCAGACTTATGATCAGGTCCCTCAGTATCAGAGGGATGAGAGAGGATCTCATCACAGTGATGGCCCCCGCCCTAGGAATGAATCTTATTATTATTCCAGATCTATGTTCCCCACTCAGAACAGGTTTACCCCCTTCCAAAATATTAAAGATGGCCATCATTTTTTAGGGGAGGAGAGGACCCCCTGGAGTGGACCTCCACCTCGTACCCCTCAATGGAGGAACAACTGGCAGGGCCCTCAGTGGCCCCAAATCCAGAAAGGCCATGTAAATTCAGGATGGCCACACCAACTGAAAAGAAAGGACAGAGAGGATGTAGAAGGGGAGAAGGGCCCAAAAGGCAAAGAACGTGATAGGAGCAGGAATAAACAATCTTAGTGGTGCCTCTCTCTCAGAAGATGAGATGAGTGTACTAGATAAAGGTTTGAAGTTTGCGCCTGTTCGCAATCTTAATAGATTTCAAACCTATATTCATGTTCAGAAGTTTATCCGAGGATTGAATATGAAAATATATTTTCTTTCCAATCCATTAGTAAGGAATAGTCCTAAATCTGAAAAGGTACATTCGAATCTGAAGAACAAGTCTATCTTTAACCCCCCGAGTGCCGATAACAGACATGTTGAGGTATTTAAGAATATGGTTTGTAAGTATCTTCAGGCCATGAAAGTGAAAAAAATATATGATCTACAATTTATCAGGAGGGGTATCAGTTCCCTAGAAAATTGTAAAGGATATTGTTATCCGACCCACGGATAAGGGGGGAGGTTTGGTAATCCTCAGTAAATAATATTATCTGAAGAAATTAATAGGTTGCTTAGTGATGAAGACACGTATCAAAGGATTAAAAAGGATCCGATGCTTGAATATAAGGAGGAATTGCCTGGACTACTGGAAAATGGGAAAAGGAAGGGGATTCTGACGCCAAAAGAGGCTTCCTATTTGGACCCTTTGTTTTGTAGGACCCCAATCATTTATTTTCTCCATAAAATACATAAAAGAGTAACTGACCCGCCTGGCCGACCCATTGTTAACAGGATTGATTTGGTTATGGTCAGGTTGGGTCAATACATTAAGTACTTTTTCCAGCCATTAGTAACCCAAACCAAAGCTTACTTGAGGGACACCAAACAGATGATTCAAATTTTGATTACTCTTGATGGTACTCCTTCCAGTATTCTGGTCACAGCAGACGTAGGCTCTCTTTACACTATAATTGGCCCACTGGGAGGATGAAGTCATTTTCTCTGACTCCCCCTCCACAGCTTGTATGCTATAGACGCTATATAGACGACCTAATGATAGTGTGGGAAGGTGATCGAGCAAGCCTTGAGACACTTATGTCACGTCTAGATAGCAATGATAGGAATATAAAGCTATCATGGAATGGAATGTGGATGATCAGCAGATCACATTCCTAGATTTAGAAATCTTTAAACAGGGTAGTAGCTTTCTCACCAGGAACCATTTCAAGCCAACTGACCGCAATTCCTATATACCTCTGACAAGTTGCCATCACCGTTTATGGCTATGCAATATACCTAGAGGTCAGTTTATTCGGCTAAGAAGGAATTGCACGCTGGAATCTGACTTCCGGACTCAATCTCAAATCCTGGCTGAAAGATTTAAACAGAAAGCTTACTCTGCATCCAATATAGCAGGTGAGATAGAGGCAGTTGGGGCTTTGGATAGGAATAATATCACTGCAGATTCTTGCAAAGATGTTCAGATAGAAGAGTTCCAAAGTAAAATGGTGCTTTACTACAATGTTTGAACAGATTGTACAGAAGTACTGGCCAATTTTTAAGTCGGACCGAGTTTTGGGGCCTCAGCTTCCAGCTTAACATCAATTCATCTATAAAAAAGCTCCCACACTTCAAGACAATATAGCTCCTGATGTGGTTACCCCTCCCAATACCACTCAGAATAAGCTTTTTTCATTCCTTTCAGGGTTTTATGCCTGTGGGAAGTGTGCAGCCTGCAAGAGTGTAAAAAATAATAGTAAAAGAAAGAAGGCGTTCAGTTCAACAGTAACAGAAATTATACCATCAGAGACCTCATTACATGTTCTACAGAAGGTGTAGTTTATATGCTTAAGTGCGAATGTGGTCTGCAATATGTGGGTAGGACCTTTCGAGCACTACATGTTCGAGTTGGTGAGCACATCAACAATATTAGAAAAGGTTTGAGAACACATAGTGAGTCAAAACATTTTCGTATGTGCCATCACCGTAATCCTAAGGGCCTTAAATTCTGGGGCATCGAGAAGGTGTCAAAACACTGGCGGGGTGGTAATTTTATCAGGAAACTGAGTCAGAGAATCATTTTGAATTTTTGAAACTCAGGTAAAGACCCCGGCTGGCCTTAACGTTGAGTTTGATCTCAACTGTTTTATATCAGATAGATAATTATGAGGTCCCTTTGGTTAATTGGTTACGATTTATGTGTTCTATTTTTAATACATTTTTTATATATATATTTTTTGTATGTATATTTATATTTATCACAGTTATATGTGAAGAATTGTGAAAAAGATGGTCGATGGGTGACGTCATGATGTGACTTATATTTATGGACACTTAGTATCAGATTGAAAAATCTTCTCATTTGTACATATGTGCGGGATATTTAAGTATTTATGCAGTAAGAGCGGTCTTTTATATAGGCTAGTGATATAGCTGTAATATGGAGTTTTTACTCCAGGTGGCAGCATTATTATTACTAGTTGATTACCAACATTCCAAAAGGCTGCAATATGTAGTTTGGACTGTGGGTATCAGTACAACCATGGCCCTTAAATGAGCTATGTATTTTTTAGTATTTTATCATGGAAATAAGATTTTAAGTGATTACATATTTAATCATTATTTCCCATATCTATTGGCCTGTCCCCTTGTTAGCCACGTTTATGGCGGTCTAATTGGAACTCAGAGGTAGTTTTGTCTGCTTCCAATAGGAGGTCAAGGAGCCATTCTTGGTTGCTAAGCAACATCTATATAACAGCGGGAGCACTGCGGGCTCCTAATCCGCTGACGAAGTTCCGTATAGGAACGTAACATGTACGGGGGGAAGAGCCAGTAGTGACGTCACCCGCAGCAATCTTTACTGAACGCTAGTCTTGTGTTTACATGCAAATTTGCCAGGACTCGGATCGGAGTGCCTTTACATGTGAGTGTTCTGGTTTTAAATGTTTTAATAAAGTGAACAAAAGGGAGAGCACTAGATCTGTTCCCTTTCATCCACATATACGGCTGTTGTTCTGGTGAGAGCTGACTGACGATATTGGAATCAGAGTCCAATCAGAATATGAGGAGTCTTTAAGGAGCTTTGTGACCTCTATGAGGTCGAATTGGTGAGGTGAGGGGCCAGAGATACCGGTGGTGGATTGCGAATATCACATTGGACACAGTGTGCTATCATTAATGCACCTTCACCATAGTGGCTGTCTCTTACTTTCTCATCATCTCTAAGGACTCTCTGTATATGATCAGTGCATCGAGATTCATTTGGTGGCGCTACACTGCTTGTTTTAAATGTTCTATGAGGTTTATTGAATCACCTTTGAGTGTTTAGCAGCCTGTACATATCTTCATAATAGCCTGGTCAGTGCTGAATGTTTGTATGTAATATAAGCCTCCAGCTCTGCAGCTCTCATTGGCCCTCTTATGACTCACACCCCCCCCTTCCTGGCAAACTCTCAGAGTTTGAGAGAGAGCTGTGCATGATGTCATACGTCATACGCCTTTGGCCTTTAGGCTTTTTTACAGACAAGAAACAGGAAGTGGACTGTACAAGGTATTTACTGGCAGATAAAAAGATGTTTTACTGCCCAAAGTTAAAACAACAAGGGCAGAGGATTTAATAGATGGAAAGATGAAAAATTTACTGACGATCCACTTTAAGCAGAGATCACGTCATCACAAACCTTAGATTATGAGAGGAGCTTAGAGCAGGATCTTCTTCTAAGCAAAGCAAATGTTTTAAGGCCTTCTATCACTCTCGATCCAGCCAAGCAAAAATAAGCATAATTTAAAGGCTAAGATCACTTTCAGGCACATGTTACATGTTTGCTGTTCGGGAAATGTTCCTTAGCACTATACCCCCTCACTCCCTGAGTCCCCCCATGACAGTGGGCTCCTCTCCCTCGCAGCCACATTTAAAATCAGTGCGGCTGTTTGCAGGGCCATCTTAATAAAATCATGGGCCCCTGGGCCAAGTAATACACTAGGGCCCCTACCAGGGGGATGGTGACCAGCGGCATGCTATGCGTGAGGTGGCAAGGAGTGAGTGTGGCTAAATAATGCTACATATTGGGCATGGCTTTTTAGTTTAATTATAAAACACAAATACACAAAGCCAGGGAATTATCCCAAAGTAAATTCACCCCCTATAGACACTGCCCCCCATATACACTGACCCCCTGTATACACTGACTCTTTTTACCTATACACACTGCTTCCACTCCTTTTTGAAACTACCCTCCTCCCTGTACACATTGCCCCCTGTCATAAATGCCTCTCCCAGCCATTTAGCAGCCTGTATTTATGTATGACTGTACACAGTATGGGGGGAGCAGGAGGGCATCACAGGTCCTCCCACTATCACAGACCCACTCATCAAAG
>BLSH010117941.1:3212874-3230115 GCA_018402905.1 Glandirana rugosa | reverse complement strand
TCACAGACCCCCCACTATCACAGACCCCCCACTATCACAGACCCCCCACTATCACAGACACCCCTCTTCACAGATCCCCCTCATCATGATTTCAGTGATCAGAGCACCAGGGACCCAGGGGCAACAACCAAGGGTTCAGGGCATGCCATTGCATGTATCTATTATTATTGTTATTAGGCTACCATTGGAGATATCATCATAATGTGTATGAAGACATGGAATACTGCAACTGAAGGTAGATCATGATGAAATTTGTGTTTATCATTGTCACTGGGACATGAGGTTGCTATTAGAGATGTAATACTGTCATTATAATGTGTAGGAAGAAATGGAAAATTGCTAAAGTGATCATTTGCACTGTGGATGTACTTTTATATTTATTTTATTGGTAATATGAACATGAGGATATTTATTTGGGTTTGTTAATATAGTTTATACCAAACTATAATATTAAATCCAAATAAATATCCTCATATTACCAATAAAATAAATATAAACGTACATCCACAGTGCAAATGATCACTTTAGCAATTTTCCATTTCTTCCTACACATTATAATGACAGTATTACATCTCTAATAGCAACCTCATGTCCCAGTGACAATGATAATCATGAATTTCATCATGATCTACTTTTATCACTGCACTGCCATTAACAAACACAGAAACGCTGACAAGAAATCAAAACAACACTTTTCAATTCTATTTTAATATCAGACCTGTAGTGTGTAGAGATGTCTGTGACCACTGGATTCTTCTGGGTTCCAGACAGAAGCTCAGCTCATCCCTCCAAGCAGGCATCTTCCTCTCCCTGGCAGGGATGCCCCTCCCCCCAGAAGCTGTGTTGCCAGTGCAGAGCTCTCACTGCAAGAGGGGGGAGGAGTCAGGGGCTGTAATGCATAGGTAGCAAGACTTCAGTTCCCGGGATGGAGCTTATACGTCTAACAAGTGGGACTGTTGCCAGCTATGCACAGCAGCCCCCCCCCCCCTTCTCCTCACTCTTGGCTCTGGGCTGACAGGAGTGGCGATGTGGCTGTCATTACTCCTGCCAGCTGCAGCGCCTCTCTATACAGCACCCGGGGAACATGGCCCTGCTCAGTCCCTGCAATGTGCAGAAGCCCCAAGCCCTGTCAGTTTCCTGGACTGTCCCTCCACACCCCCCATGCTGCACACTAACCAGGTGATGAACTTGCTTGCAGGATCTTCTGCTCCCAGGTGGCTCGCGTTAGAGAGCGGATACTCCCGGCTGAGTCCCGCCATCAGTGAGGACAGGTGCAGGGCGAGGAGACATCAGCAGGTATGCACTTAGAGCGATAAAGGTGAGGGGAGGACATAAAAGCGAGGAGGGGGCGAGGCCAGCTTGCAGAGGAGCAGGGATATGGAGGACATGGGGCTTAGAGGCAGCGGGATGAGATGTTGTGTGTGAGAGAACGGCCCCTCAGAAGATGACACGCCTCCGAGCTCAGCCGGACGCCGGGCCCCTTGAGACGCTCAGCCCTGCCTGCACAGCAATATTACCTGTACCCCCTTATAGTAGCCCTGACTCCAAGTGCAGGGGCGCCCCGTGCAGCTGGGGCCCCTGGGCTATGCCCAGGGGTGCCCGCCCATTAAGACGGCCCTGGCTGTTTGGTGTTCCACCCGCACAGTCGCATCATTAATTCACAGAGGTTTGTGAATGGATAAACTACAAGTCCTGCCTTCCACTGTGGAAGATAGACTTGTAGTTTTCAATTGACAAGTCAATTTTTTTTTCCTCCAGCTTTCTAACTGAAAGCCGGTACAGAGATAAGGGCAGTAAGCTGGAGGGAGTGTGTGCAGGAGGTACTGTAGATATATAAATGTAGCTTTTCCTCCACATAAATGGCTCCTGTTGATGCAATTACATAACACACAAAAGAAAACGTCTATCCCCTTTTGTTTTGGCCTTGTCCCCCTGCAAAAACCCCTTATATGTTATTCTGGCACATGTGGCATATATGCGCATGTGGTGAAAATCCCCTGCATGTGACCAGATGTATTGCAGGGCTCTGGCAGGACCAAAGGCCAGACAGGGCCCTGCAACATATCTGCACATGTGCAGAGGATTTTCTGTGCACGTGCAGGCAAGCCAAGCTTTGATACTCGGTTTTTGTGCATTTGCACGTGCACAGATGTGATGTAGGGCTTTGCGGGAACCTTAAGCCCTGCGGTACATCTACGCACAAGCAGAACCATTGGGGGGGGGGTGCAAACAGCATTCTTGCTGAGGCACTGCAGCACAAAAACTCTATTGAATTAACTATTTCCAGAGTCCGGGCCCTTTCTGGCACTTTTTGTTCACATATAACAATAAGTATTTTTTGTACATGGAAAAAGGCGTGTTCCATGTACAACTTATTTCTGGACGAAGGCACTATATTATATTTAATTATACCTATGGCACTTCCAAACAATAAGTATTTTTTGTTAAAAAATGACTTAGAACCCAAAAACATTATATGTATTTTTAAAGCAGAGGCCCTAGAGAATAAATTGGTGGGTTTTGCAATTTTTTATGTCAGAGAGTATTTGCGCAGCGTTTTTTTAGGGAAAAAAATATACTTTTTTGGATTTTAAAAAACACAATACATAACCCATTTTTTTTTTTTTTTAATATAAAAGGATGAAGATATTGCAAGTAAATAGATACCAAACGTGTCACGCTTTAAAATTGCGCATGCCTGTGCAAAGGCAACAAACAACGTAACGTTTACTATCCATAGGCGACGTTTATAGTATTTACAGCTTACCACTTTAGATTTACAGAGGAAGTCTGGTGCTAGAATTACTGCCCATGATCTGACGTTTGTGGCGATCCCATGTGTGGGACAATTGCTGTTTGTGTGTGTGAGGGACCAAATCATGCTTTCACCTTTGCACCCAAGCATGGGAAAATAAGGGCACTTTCCTTTTTCTTAAATTATTAATTTATTTATTTTTTATTTTTACATGGTTGCTTTAATTTTTTTTTTTTTTTAAATCACTTGTATTGCTGTCACAAGGAATATAAACATTGTTGTGACAGCAATAGGCATGTGACAGGTACTCTTTATGGAGAGATCTGGGGTCCCTCCTCTGCACTTAAAAGCATTCAAAACACCAAAATCAGTGTTTTTGAATAATTTTGATAACTGGCGCCGATAGTTTCCGAGTAAACCGGAAGTGATGTAATGTCATCGCTTCTGGTTTACTATAACAAACAGCCAATCAAAGCTGATCCCATCTTTGTTCGGCTGTCCAAGTGGGACGGGAGAGCACGAAAGAGCGGCGGAAGATGGCAGGTCAACTGGTTAGCTGCTCCGGTTGCTATTACAAGAGAGCTGACTACCGGCTGTAAAAAAATGGTACAGGGGTGATCATCTTGGTATAACCACCAAAAGCCCAGTGACGTACCAGTACGTCGTTGGATGGGAAGTGGTTAAAATAAATAAATATATATTCAAATGTGAGAGAGGGAGGGGGAAGAATGCAGGGGAAATTAATGCTGTACTTGTGCTTTGCCACGGTTAATCCACCAGTGATTAACAGCTAAATTTATTTAGAATTTTGGTACAGTTTTGAATATTTTTGCCTGCAGTTTGGAAGCAGCTGTCCTCATGGAAGCCGAGTGATGTAATGAAACATGACGATGACTTTTCAAGTGAAACACATGACACAACGGAAATCATACCTGAGGCCGGTCAGACACATATTTTGCACAATGGCGGATGAGACGTATGGCTTCCATGCTGGTGTCTGGGAATGCTGCATTACAGGCAAATTCAGACAAACATTTCACTGCATCCTGAAAAGAATCAATGGTGGCCGGAAAGTGCTTTTCAAAAACCAGTGCTGTAACAAAGAACAGAGTGACAGGATGAAAATATTTCTTACAACTGAATTTCAACATAACATATTGGTTATCAAGTCTATTTTAGTAAGGCATGCATCAACATGCCACAAATGCCCTAAAAAATAAATATCATCCAAATACTTTTGGCATGTGTAATATGGCCAGTTCTTCCACTTCTCCCTTCATTTCTCAATAGGGGGATTTTACTTCACTTCCTGTCCTGTAGACTCAACAGAAGTGCAAGAACATCTTTCCAGGATGAGAGCTATCCCATCTTACACATTTATTACAGGAACAAGTGTCCTCGTTGAAAGATGTTCACTCTAATCCTGTTCTGATGGCAACTCTAAATTTTGTATTTACCGGACTTTTATTCCTGGTGACACTGGTGATGATGATAATTTGAGAGCGTGAATCTCCCCAATGGTAATACAGACAGCAATAAAAAAACTTGACAGTCAATATAATCCCTCACCAGTCTTACACCACTTCTTCCTCCATAGCTATTATCACAGTGCTGATTTTTTTTACAATTAAAATGTTTGTTTTATCATTAATTCTGTTATTTCATCATTTTAGTGACACATTTAGAAAAATGTGCAACATTGTTAAAAAGCACCTTTATTTCAATTTTAACCACTTGACCTCCGGAAGATTTACCACCCTTCATGATCTGCCCTTTTTTTGCGATAAGGCACTGTGTTATTTTAACTGACAACTGTGCAGTCATGCAACGCCGTACACAAATAAAATTTATGCCATTTTTTTCCCCCACAAATAGAGCTTTCTTTTGTTGGGATTTGCCTCTGCAGTTTTTATTTTTTGTGCTATTAACAAAAAAAGAGCGACAATTTTGAAAAAAAAAAAAACAATACTTTTTACTTTCTGCTATAAAACAGATCCAATAAAAAATGTAAAAAAAAAATCAAATTTCTTCATAAATTTAGGCCAATATGCATTTTGCTACATATGTTTGGTAAAAAAAAATCCCAATAAGCTTACAGTATTTCACAAAAGTGAGTACACCCATAACATTTTTCTATATATTTTATATCTTTTCATGTGACAACACTGAAGAAATGGCACTTCGTTACAATGTAAATTAGTGAGTATACAGCTTGTATAACAGTGTAAATTTGCTGCCCCTTCAAAATAACTCAACACACAGTTGCCACTGGAGTCCTCTTCCACTCCTCCATGACGACATCATGGAGCTGGTGGATGTTAGAGACCTTGCGCTCCTCCACCTTCCGTTTGAGGATACCCCACAGATGCTCAATAGGGTTTAGGTCTGGAGACATGCTTGGCCAGTCCACCACCGTTACCCTCAGCTTCTTTAGCAAGGCAGTGGTCATCTTGGAGGTGTGTTTTGGGTCGTTATAATGTTTGAATGAAGGGAAGGGATCATGCTCTGCTTCAGTATGTCACAGTACATTTTGGCATTCATGGTTCCCTCAATGAATTGTAGCTCCCCAGTGCCGGCAGCACTCATGCAGCCCCAGACCATGACACTCCCACCACCATGCTTGACTGTAGGCTTGACTTGTCATGGAACTCCTCAGCTGGTTGCCACCACACACTCTTGACACCATCTGAACCAAATGAGTTTATCTTGATTTCATCAGACCACAGGAAATGGTTCCAGTAATCAATTTCCTTAGCCTGCTTGTCTTCAGCAAACTGAGGGCTTTCTTGTGCGTCATCTCTAGAAGAGGCTTCCTTCTGGGATGACAGCCATGCAGACCAAGTCGATGCAGTGTGCAGCGTATGGTCTGAGCACTGACAGGCTGACCCCCCACCCCTTCAACCTATGCAGCAATGCTGGCAGCACTCATACCCCTAATTCCCAAAAGACAACCTCTGGATAGGACACTGAGCATGTGCACTCAACCTCTTTGGTCGACCATGGCGAGGCCTGTTTTGAGTGGAACCTGTCCTGTTAAACCGCTGTATAGTCTTGGCCACCTTGCTGCATCTCAGTTTCAGGGTCTTGGCAATCTTCTCATAACCTAGGCCATCTTTATGTAGAGCAACATTTTTTTTTTCATATCTTCAGAGAGTTCTTAGCCATTAGAGTGTCATGTTGAACTTCCAGTGACCAGTATGAGAGAGTGAGAACACCAAATTTAACACACCTGCTGCCCATTCACCTGAGACCTTGTAACACTAACAAGTCACATGACACCGAGAATGGAAAATGGCTAATTGGGCCCAATGTGGACATTTTCACTTAGGGGTGTATCCACTTTTGTTGTCAGCAATTTAGACATTAATGGCTGTGTGTTGAGTTATTTTGAGGGGACAGCAAATTTACACTGTTATACAGGCTGTACACTCGCTACTTTACATTGTAGCAAAGTGTAATTTCTTCAGTGTTTTCACATGAAAAGATATAATCAAATAATTACAAAAATGTGAGGGGTGTACTCACTTTTTTGAGATACTGTATATTGATTGGTTTACGCAAATGCTATAGCGTCTACAAACTATGGTATATTATTAATGGAATTTCTATACGATTAATGGCAGCGATCAGCGGCTTATAGTGGGGACTGCGATAATATTGCAATGGAAATCAGACACTAACACTTTCCAGGAACCAGTGACATTATTAATACAGTGATCAGTACTAAAAATATGCACAGTCACTGTAATTATAACACTGGCTGGGAAGGGGTTAAATATCTAGGGTAATCAAAGGGTTAACTGTGTGCCTAGCCAGTATTTTTGTGTACTGTATGTGCTGCTTTTACTAAGGGAAGGGATGGATTTTATCCCCTGCTTTTTCAGGGACACAAAAGCCATCCCTTCCCCCCTGTCAGAATGGAGATCTGCCTTGTTTACTTATGTAGATCCCATTCTGTGTGTATTACCAGCGATCGGCAGGTGCCGGCAGAAATCCAATGCCTGGCACCCGCAGACCGGCTTCTGCTTTGTGATGAATGACAGCATAGGCGGCCCTCCGGCGGAGCGCTTGCGCCCCCTTGTAGGAGGAAGTGCAATGAATATATATATATATATATATATATATACACACACATATACATACATGCATACATACATACATACACACACGATCCAGGAGGGCCGCCCTGTAGCAGTAAATGTGCTATAGGGCGGTGCGGAACTGGTTAGATAACTTTGTAACAGAATTGTTGTTAGTAATACAATTGTCATTATAAATAGGATAAATCATAGAAAAAATATAAAATAAATCTTACAAGGCAATATTGTCAAGTTTTCAAAAAAATGTTTTGGTCCATAAGGGGTATACAAATATGAGAGCTAACGTGACTACATTTCAGGTATACTGGGTTTTAAAAAAACTCTTCTGGTTTGAATGGCTTTTAAAATACAATACAAGAATTTTCGCCAATGAACACATTGGAGTAAAAAAGTTCTCATGCTTGTGCATTTTTACTAAGCTGGAAAATGTCACATCTAGTGTGAACACTACCACGTGACAGTCTTCACCCATGTGTGACCACCTTATGATTTTTCTTTGGTTTTACAGTTTTGAAAAAAGACTGTAATTAGAAGATGACAAAAGGCTTAATTGTCTGACATTTTTTTGTAGCTCAGAACTAAGAATTTCCTTTTATTTTAATGTGTTAGAAATATTATAAGTGGCATATGCACAGCTAGCTCAGTGCATGTGTCATACAAATACTCACTGACTATGTGCCCAGTGGTCTGAAATGCCAGCTCCACTATGCTCTCATCCTGGTCAGAGGCAGCCAAGTGAAAAACTGAGAATATGTTCTTCCAGCCTGAGCGAATGTTAGCAGCTTGGGAATTTACCATCTGTGCAATGCAGCGGACGACCATGTCCCTGATGGTGGGAGACCTTTTTACAAACAAAGCACAAACATTAATAAAGATAGTAAATAATACAGCGCTACCTCTGCTAATAAAGATGCTATACCATTCAATCTCTAGAAAAGATCATACTAGTCATATGAGAAAATTGCTGCTATCACTATCAACAGTGACCCCACACTGACAAAGATATTTTTATATACAAGTAAGTAAAGTGCAATAATAAAATAAAATAAACTCCTCACACATATATATAGTGCCACCTAGTGGAAATTGGTGAATCACATATATACATATAAATATAATCAAGAAAGTGCATTAATAAATCACATAATAAATAACATAATAAATCACATAAGAGTGCAAGTGATAGAGCCAGACACTCCTGCTGGCTGTAAACAAATAGTCCAAAACAGTGTCTCTTAAAGTGCAAAAAATGTAAACTCTCCTGCTGAACAAGGATGATGGGCATCCAGGTCAGCGGCTGTGCAAAAGTGGTATATAAGGTGCTTCCAAAAAACGTGCAAACACTTTCCACCACCCGGTGAGCGCTTAGTGACACCGGGTGGTGGAAAGTGTTTGCACGTTTTTTCACTTGCACTTTAAGAGACACTGTTTTGGACTATTTGTTTACAGCCAGCAGGAGTGTCTGGCTCTATCACTTGCACTCTTAATGTGATTACACCGATGTAACCTAGACTCATAACTCAATAAAAAAAAATACAAACAAAGGCTACCTAAACACACATTATATACATGGTGTACAGTTTCACCTACCTGTTCCTCTTCATGATGTGCTCAAAAGGCCTTAAGAAATCCTTTTGGAAGCGGAAATTTGCAAGCTCCCCTTTTTCTAAAAATTTCATAGACAACTGTCTTAAAGAATCTACTGCAAAGATTGCAACATCTTCATTAGGGTTGCAACCAACCTAGGAAGAAAACACAGCATAGACTTTATTAAAAGGCTATTCAATCTTATAGCTTGTTGTTTCACATTCTAAAACTACCAGTTATGTATATGTTATATAAAGTGTATCTATAGCCAATTAGTTAAAATTTAACATGTTAAAACTCTATGTGCATCCTTTAAGTCAAGGGTCTCCAAACTTTCCAAACATAAGGCCAGTTTACTGTCCTTCAGACTTAAAGTGGTTGTAAATCGAGTGCCCCCCCAGCCAGCAGCTATCTATGGGGGCACCCGAGCCGAGTCACAGCTCCGTGTATCTATTCAGACAAGGAGCCCCGACCCGGCCTGCCCCCTCTCTCCCCTGATTGGCTGACTGACTTTGATTGACAGCCGTGGGAGTCAATGGCGCCGCTGCTGTGTCTCAGCCAATCAGGAGGAGTGTCCTGGATGGCTTAGACATTTGTGGACATCTCTGGAGAGAGATAGGGCTCAGGTGAGTAATTAGGGGGTGCTGGGGGGGCTGCTACACACAGAAGATTTTTATCTTAAGGCACAGAATGCCTTAAGATAAAAAACCGTATGCCTTTACAACTCCTTTAAGGAGGGTCAAACTGTGGACATTGGGAGTAGAAAAGGTCCTGACATTAGTGGGAATAAACAATGCCCCATATTTGGTGTCAGTAGAAGAAATAGTACCCTATTCTTGGGGTCATTGTCCCTTCATTGGTGTCAGTGGGATCATGCCCCATTGTTGGTATCTGTGGATGAAAATTGTGCCCCAAGGGCCGGATAAAAGCAAGCAAAGGGGCGCATTTGGCCCCTGGGCAACAGTTTGGAGACCACTGCTTTAAGATATCCAGAGCTTTTTTTCACAGAATTACTTCTTGGTGATTCTGCCAATCTCGCCCATGTTATCACCATCCCCAAAAAGCTACCCCCTTTAGCTACAGAGGCAGCGGCGGGTGATGTACACATGCCATGATGATTAGAAGAAATTATATCCTGTTTTTGGCAGAACACAACCTATTGAAGTGGATGGGCCACTCTGCAATTACCCCACAACCACGTGCAAAGCACACAGTTGCGGCGCACCAGCGCGTGGTTAAAACAGGTGGTAAAGAGGCGATATAACGGCACCTCATCACCTGTGGATCGCGCTTTAGAGATCAACACTAGTGTGAAGGAGCTCAAAGAATGATAGCATGAAAATCATAGTCCTGTAAGAACTGGAACTTTTATATTTTAACTATCAATAATGTCAAAGCCGCTGTAAAGTTTTTCTTCAAGCTGTTGGAATAAAACAATTGATCTGACTCTTTCACTAATAAAAAACACCCTATAGAGACTGTACATGCATATTTCCATGGTTTTGAATATGTCCGTGCTCCCTATACATTTTGACATGGCAGTGCTGGCTGATCTCTTTTTAATCAGCAACAACAATGGGAAGTCATCCAAAGTATGACAGGAAGTGACGATAAACCTCCCAAACCGAGCCATGGATGGCAGTACATATCTGCCTGGTTCTACCCTTCCCCACTCAATCAAAACCTAAGAAAAAAAAGTTTTTGGATTAACAGTTTAAGACAAAAAAAAAAAAAGCCTGGTATTCTCATTGAGTAAGCACCCTACTCACTGAACTCAGATACATGACAAAATGGGCAACATAGAATCAGTTGTACAGAATACAAAAGACCTGCTAGAGTATATAAGCAGTTACAATCGGCATGGAACGCCAAGCATACCTTGTTAAAATGATCTCCGATAACCTCCCATATCCTGGACCACTGAAGTCGGATACGACCCATATTGTAATAAGAGATCTCTACTATTTTCTGTAAGCTAAACATTCGCGGGTGTGTTGGAGATACCAACTCGTCCATTGAAACGGCACACAGCCAGCGTACAAAATCCACTGCAAGCACAGAATGGGTTGAGATTAATAGGAAAATACAGACAGAAAGAGGAAGAAAAATATAAATACTCTTGTCTTACCTATAGCATTTCCATCCAATCGTGTGGATCCAGTAAATATCCTGAAATTATACAATTTATTTCAAAATGTATACCCGCAGAAGTACATGCTTACAACAGAATGGCATGTCAGCTAAGAAGTGTGACACAATCCCTCAGAAAAAAACTAAGGCCAATAATATCTACTAGTTCCAGAAGGCAAGACAAAACCGTTACATATAAAATATCATAAAAAAATGAGACAAGCAGCCTGCATCATACTGCCCACAATAAAGAACGCACCAAAACATGACCTTGCATCGTAATCAATAGAGCCTTTCTAGCTGCCTGTGTAAATAATCACATCTATGAAGATACAAGTGAGCCTAGCAGGGAAATTAATGCAATTCTTCTTTATAGCCCATTACCCATAGGCCTAGGCCCCAATAACACCTGTCCTGCCTGACCCTGAACACCAACTTTTATTTTTTACTTGAAGTTATCGCCAGTGGTGGCTCAATCTTACAACCAAGCCTCCCAAATGGAACCTGCTGGCTCTCAGAGGTTGCTCCCCTTAATAGCTGAAAAACATTTTCTGTTAATCAGTGAGGGGGAGGTGCCTGCATATGCCCAGCTTCTTACCTATCCCAAAAGACCACATGCATTGCATCTATTCTGCAGTTATTGTGAGCACAGCATTAACATGGGCATGCCCAGGTACTCTTCAGTATGACTTTGGAATGGGCATACGCAGAGGATCCTCTGCTCCGTCATTGCAGTGGAAAAAATACATACTGTGCATGCCATCAAAGAGTACATGCGATAATTGCAGCTCCCGGCTATTGAGAGTCACGAGACCCACTGTCATTGCAGTGGAAAAAATACATACTGCGTATGCCATCAAAGTGTACATGCGATAATTGCAGCTCCCGGCTATTAGAGTCATGAGATCCACTGTCACTCTGCTAATTTGCCCAGCATGTGAGAGGGATGGAGGAGATCACTGTCCTCCTTACTGTCTGCATTTACCGTTTATAATAACTACAGGAAATGCAAATAAAACAGCAGAGGGCGCCAGACTAAGTGCAGTAGTATAAAAAAGCTTCATATGTAAAGCACTGCATAAATTGACGGCGCTATACAAGTACCTGAAATAAATAAATAAGTTATAAAAAGACCACATCAATCTGTTTCCAGTGCTGTTGGCAGTGGCATCACATCTAGTCTTGTATCCATAAGAATTCCATCGTGGTTCCTGGGACTTCCTGGTACTTTTCACAGCTGGCATTTACGACAGTGCTCCTATCCTTTACTGAGCGAGAGGACACACAAGCAGTCTACTTAGAGATATGCCTATTTTATGCCACGAACCAGTGAACTGCCAATTGTCTTTTTACAATAAAGCTGTTTTATACTACTGCACTTAGTCTGGCGCCCTATTCTGTTTTATTCGGATTCCTTTAGAGATTACTTCAGCCTCATGAGGAGAAGCCGCTGGTGTGTATAGACTTTCACAGATAATTTATGACTTTTTAGGACTACTAATTAGTTACTACATCTGAGCTAGCTGTATTGTTTGGTACACGGTATATCTTCTAATTGTTTATGGTGTGCTGCTCCAATACTGCACCATTCATTTGTTTGTACTATGGGAAATGTAAATGCTAACAGCAATCTTCTCTAATTTGTTCCAATTTGGTCTATTAAAGCGAAGCTCCAGGCTCCTACAGAAAAAAATTAAAAGTCAGCAGATACAAATACTGTAGCTGCTGACTATTAATATTAGGACGCTTACATGTCTAGTATTCCAGCGGTGTCTTCAATAGTCTCTTGGGTGCTTCCCCCACCATCTCGGCTAAGGGAAACCAGCAGTGAAACCTTGCGGCTTCACAGCCGGCCCCCTACTGCGCATGTGCGAAGCGCGCTGCGCTCTGTGATTGGCCGGCAGTAGCAAGCCGCAGCAAGCTCAGCTGGAAGTGGGAGCAGGTACCTTTTAAACCAGGCGGTTACTCCCCCCTGAAACTTGCCATATGTGGCAGTGGGGGGGGGGGGGGGGCAAACAAGCCAGGATTCCCCTTTTGGGTGGAGCTCCGCTTTAAAAATACCATTCAAAAAGTGTTTTGTTCTATAAAAGCAAATACCCTGCTAGAAATCCAGTGGGACTAAAAGTTCCACTATTAGCTAGAACTATTGTCAGCCCTTTAGGTGAAGAGGATGAGAGGGGGAGGTGTTCTGTGCCTCAAACACATTTCCAGTCCTAGGGTAGCGACGCTGCTCCTCCATAGATACCGTTTAATGAGTGAGCATTTTCTCCCTGGAACAGGACGTGTGTTACTGGCAAGACCACCAGCTCAGAATTAGGGTGAAAAAAGTAGTCATCGCCCTAGCCCATCTACTTGCCTCGTGAGAGTTGAAACCATTCGATACACTAAAAACCGAATTTACACTTCCTAATCATATGTTTTTCAGATTTTTACAGGTCCGCCACGTATTACGTACCCAATTCCCTGAATCCCTACCACAACCCACCCCCAATGCTATAATGGAAGTGATTAAAAGCACAGACCCCCCCAGAAACTAATATCAACTTTCTATAATATGCTTCTCATCCCTACTTCCCACTAAACTAGCATATGCCTTAAAATCACGATGGGAGGGGATTTAGGGAGCATGGAAGATGAAGAATGGAGTGAGGCACTAGCCGCATGTATTCGTGTTTCACCCAAACTCTCTGATAGGCTGACACAAAACTATATTCTGCATTGTGTATATATCACTCCCTTGAGGGTGGTTAAATGTAACAGGGGACAGTCCACTACTTGCTTATTGTGTACCCAGAGAGGAGGAACATTTTATCATCTAATATGGGCTTGTCCGTGAATACAGGGATTTTGGAAACAAATAGTGGATTTCCTTCATGACACTATGGGCTCTCCCATAACCCTAGACCCAAAGGCACACCTATTGGGGATACTCCCCGATACCGACCTTGACAAATTCACTAAAACTATTTGGCATGAAACTTTATTTTCTACCCGAAAAACCATAGCTAGGCATTGGATGAGACAATCACACCCCCCCCCCCCCCCCAGCTTCATTGACTAGATACTAGAAATTAACACTACATTACCTTAGAAAAAATGTATTTATATTAACCAGTTGCCAACCGCCCGCTGTGGCTTGATATCGCAAACCGGCGTCACCTGACAGCGGCGGCAAGGTCGCGGATCGTGAGTGCGTGCGGGTAGGGCGGACCGCGATCGCTCCCCCGCAGTGACAGAACGGAGGTTTGTGTATGTAAACAACGGATCTCCATTCTGACAGGGGGAAGGAATGTGATCATGGGCTCCCTGTGTATGGGAGCCGCGATCACTCTCCTCCCCCAGCCAGCCCAGCCCCCACACAGTTAGTAACACACACAGGGAACACAGTTAACCCTTAGAGCGCCCCCTGCAGGTTAACTCCTTCCCTGCCAGTGACATTTTCATAACACCAATCGCTGTATAAATGCCAATGGTCCCAAAAAAGTGTCAAAAAGGTCCGACCATGTCTGCCGCAATATTGTAGTCCCACTAAAAATCACAGATCGGCGCCATTACTAGTAAAAAATAAAATAAAAAAACCCATAAATGAATTCTCATCATTCGTAAAATATAAAAATATTGTTTTTTTTTGCTAAATTTTTTTTTTCTTTATAGCGGTGATCAGAAATGACACAGAGGTGATCAAATACCACCAAAAGAAAGCTCTATTTGTGGGAAAACAAGGACGCAAATTTCGTTTGGGTACAACGTTGCACGACCGCGCAATTGTCAGTTAAAGCGACGCAGTGCCGAATCGCAAAAACTGCTCTGATCCTAAAGTGGGAAATCCTTCAGGGGCTGAAGTGGTTAACAGAGGTTGCCCAAGAAAGTATAACAAAATGTGGGACAGTTGGCTACAAGCTTCAGAGACGTGTATATAACTTGACACCTTAATGACCATATTGGATAATGCTCAGGTGCAGTTTGCTAGCCTTTTTATTTCATTTTTTCATTACTGTGAGTGATTTGACATCCCATATTTGATACTCAACAAAAATTGTAGCATGATATGAACTGAAGCGTTTGATCTACATCACAAAAGCCTCCTTGTATAAGACACATTTGTTGAACACTTTGTAATTGGATTGTGCATTGATGATTTGTACATGTATATTTGACAATAAAAACATTTAATTAAAAAAACAAAAAAGCAGTCATCGCATCTAAGGACTGGCGTAGCTGCATTATATTAGTTTTACTCTTGGGTTTAGATGCATGGTTCTCTCAACTACAGCCAACCAGTCTGGATTTCTCACTGACAGAAAGGTCACAGAATGAGACGTGTTGAGTTAGGACATTGGTCCGTACACTGTGCGTTCTCTACCCTTTCACTGACATGCTTCAAAATGTTCCTGCTAGCAACTACTGTACTCAACCATGCTGAAAATGTAATTGTAATGAAAGATTAATCTGTGCTAAATGTTATAGTAAAAGCTGTAAGAGGTCTGCATACTTTAGGATGTAATGAAGCATTGTTGGAAAGAATTATGCCTAACTAATGAGGACAGTTTATTTAGAGCAATTTAGAAAATGCAGAGTTTTCAATGGGGTGCAAATCACTGGCACTCTTACATGAGTCTTCTAATCTGCACAGTGGAGCAGCTGGCTACCTACAGCACGGGTAGGCAACCAATAACTAATGACCATCTCTAGGCTCATCCAAAGGGTTGTATATTACAATTGTTATTTTCCAAGGTCAACTCCAGCCAAAAAGATACATGCACAGCTTAAACACATATTTAGGAAGAGCTTAGCTCTTAAAGCGGAGCTCCACCCAAAAAGGAACCCCATTCTGACAGGTACTCGCTCCCACTTCCGCTCTGACTGCCTAGGTGTTCGGAAACTGAATTCCCCCCCCCCCCCCCCCCACAGTCTTCTTGGACATGGGCAGGTCCCAGAAGACTGCATTGACGTGTCACCTCGCGCATGCGCAGTGGGCACCCGGCTGTGAAGCCGCAAGCTGTCACAGCCGGGTGCCCATAGTGAAGATGCCAGCGCCGAGAAACGAAGATAGTGTGTGCGACCGACTGGGGTGAGCACACTGCTGGATCATGGAACAGGTGAGTGGCTATTTTTTTTAGAAGTCAGCCACTACAGTTTTTGTAGCTGCTGGCTTATATTTTTTCCCATATGGCTGGAACTCAGCTTTAATTGCCGGTTCACACTATGCGGTGCGGGAATCACATGCAATTCCTGTTCAAATCATATGAGATTCTTCAGCAGTGCAATTTGAGCCATTAATCTGTATGGCTCAAATCGCAGTGAATCTGCACCAAAATCGCGCAGGACCCTTTTTTGCCCGCACCAGAATGGGATTGCATCACACCCATGTGTTCAGATTCTGCAAATCACACTGCATTTTGTGAACCGATTTCGAGGTGTTGTGAACATATACACCCGCATAATTTGCATGAACAGGGTGCACATTGGATGTGTTCCGAAATCTGCACAGAATTCACACGTGTGAACCAGCACTAAAGAGGAATTTCAGCTTAATTTTTTTTTTAATTCAAGGTGGCGGCACCTGTATTCAGGATGGAAGCACCTGTACAACAGCAACAATATCCTCCTGCGCATTAGTGTGCTAGTACAAATCAGAAAAGAACTCTGTAGTCAGAAGTGGATATTACTTTCTAGCCTTGCTGCCCTCTAGGACTTTGGTTGTCCTCAGAACCCTGTGGAAAATAGATCCACAGTGCATCCTCTGTTTTTATCTATTTTCCACAGTGGAAGCACCTTTAACCTGCAGCAGTAGGAAGAACCAGCTGTGGGAAGACAGTGCATCACAGAGTTTTTATTTTTTTCACGTCAAATTTATTTGATGTGCACAAATGGAAAGTTCATTTATGTCACCGCACAGCAGTATGGTGCACTTGCTGCGTGGCGACATGCCTTCATAATGTAAAATGACAGAATAGGAAACCTCTCATAACTGCCACAACAGTTATGCAGACTCAGAAACTCAAGTCCACATATCTCAGTACTAAGGATGAGCTTGAGCGTGTTTGCAACTGCATGTGCCCGAGCCTGCCAGGAAGTTTACACTGCGCAGAGCTAATCACAGGCAGTGAGACATTTCCAGATGCACTGCTGCAGTGATCGGGAAATGCCTGTGATTAGCACTGTGCAGTGTAAACTTCCTGGTGGACACGGGCACGGGCACATGCAGCTGCGAACACGCTCAAGCTCATCCTTACTCGGTACCAATTCCAAAGAGATAAAGGAAACTGTCAGGTGATTTAACTCTCTAGCATCTACCAAAAACTGAGATATCAGTTTTGAGTGAATGGACACTGCTGCATTCTTTGCTCTGGTAAGTGAGTTTTGACTATAGAGTCAAAAACCATCTACGATCTCTCAATTTAGTGGACTGTCAAAGGAAATAGAGAAACCTTAACCATGGCTCATTCCTACTCGAACTCGCACAAGCGTCGACGTACACGGGCACGGGCACAGGTGGTCCTTCAAATGTGACGTGTCACGATTAGTGTCCGTAAAGGGCTAGTGACGTCGTCACGTAGACCTTTACAGAGTGACGGACACTAATCGAGACGCGTCACATTTGAAGGACCGTCCGAGCCCGTGTACGTCAACGTTTGTGCGAGTTCGAGTAGGAATCATGACTCTATA